>PVKS010006107.1:0-80568 GCA_004027875.1 Aplodontia rufa
AAGTCCTGTCCAAATCTATTATTCTACACCAACCAGAGACCACAAGATTGGGAAGAGTCATTTTAGCCTGAAACTGGGAACCACAGGATTGTCCTGTGCAGAAAGGGGATGGAAATTTCTGACCCTTTCTTAAGCAGGGCAATCGACTGACTTCATGAATTTATGGAACGTGAACTAACTTATTCTAGTGCTCCATCTAAAGTTTCCATTTCAGCTTCTGAAGGGTTTAGGCCTTCCATAGCCTTTCCCATCTCCAGGCTTCATTCCTGCTGTATCCACTCTCCCTCCTACATTTTTCTCATTCTGACATTTAAATTTCTTTCCAGCTCATAAAACTTTTGTGTTATTTAGCTGTTTTCCACACAGCCTTTTCTCTCTGGGAAAGCGTTATTATATAAGTCTATTAAGTAAATATATTTGTAAAGGATAAAGAAATAACCAGCAAAAATAATTAAAATGAGATAAAGTTCAAGGAGTTAAGAGTGACTTGGTCTAAAGAAGAAAAGATTTAGAAGGTACTACATGACTCCTGTGAAAAGTAGTTTTTTTTTTTTTTGAAGTTGACAGACTACCTCAGAAAGGGTGAGGGCCATTTCCTTGGTGATGTTCTAGTGGAACCGGAATGGCTATATGGTGGTTTACTGTAAATAAGGTTAAGTATTTTCATTTTAAATTTATAATTCAATGAACTCATGGGAAAATATTATAAGGAGATGCATATCAGCCACTCAAATTTGCGCATGTAGCACAAGGAAGTAGTCTTTTATGTATTAAGAAGGACTGAGCCAGGCGCAGTGGCACAGGCCTGTAATCCCAGCAATTTGTAAGGCTGAGGCAGGTCACAGTTGCAGGAGGCCAGCCTAGGCAAGTTAGCATGACCTTGTCTCAAAATAAATAACTAAAAGGGCTGGGGACATAGTTCAGTGGCAAAGCAACCCTGGGTTCAATCCCCAGTACCAAGAAAGGAAAGGAAAGACAGACTCCATTTGGATAGGAGGAAAAAAATTATAACTGAATGGGCTGTTGCACACTGGAATTAGCTCCCATTGAAAATGTAGAATTAGCTACAATGGAGGTTTTTAAAATAGATTATTACCTTGGTAGACTGTTTTAGGTACAGTGTTGCTTGAAATCAAAGGACAAAAATGAATAACTGAGCTTAATATACTTATTCCCACTCAAAGCTAGAAAAAAGGTCTTCTAAACTTTTACCCTTTCTAAACTAATCCTAGGGTTTTTTTTTCCTTTTTTTCTTTTTCACTCATAACCAAATTTAGCTTGATTTTCACAAGCAAATCACTTATCATATGAAACTTCTATCAACTGGCAAATTTAGGATCACTTGTTCCAGTTCTGTGCCCTGAAGTGTTGGGTGGTTGGGCCAAGTTCCAAGAGCTATATTAGGGAAATACTTTCCTTTCAGTCAGTTTAAAATGGAATGATGTATGTAAATAGATTTCCTGGTTCTTACATATTTATTTGATTTTTTTCTGATTATTTTGGGGGCTCAATAAAATGATGGTACTTATAAAACTTTGATTCCTGATACTACCACATAGTTTTTCTATTAATACACGATACTAATATAAATAGAAGAGTTGATAGATGATTTTTATCTTAACTATTTTCCATGCTCAACTTACAGTCCCATATTTCTTGTTCTCATTCCTGAGATTCTTAAGCAACAGTTTGTAAGCAGCAGAAAAACCAAGAGGGGACGAAAAAGTACTAAATACATTTAGCTAGCCTTTTCCTTTCTGCTATGTAGGAGTTCTTGGAAGTGCTTTATCAGAAATGCAGAAACTTGATTTAACTCCACCAATAACTTGACAAATTAGTAGTGTAGTCAGGCTAAACAAGACAAAATTCATCATTTGATATGTCAGATAGAAATTTAGTAGTTCTGTGGATTTCTTCTGCAGTGACTACCTAAAATTGCAATCCTTTTTACTAATCTTTTTACTGTTAAGAAACCGTGAGCATTCTTTTAAATATTATCTTCAAAGAATATGGAAATAGCTAAAATAACATAAAAGAGATAAGAGAGTTTACAAGATGTCTTTGAAAATCATTTCTTCATTCTGAGAACACTGGCACCTATTGCTTGTGTATGCTCAAGAACTAGCTCCCTTACCCTCCATTTTTCCTTCAAACAACTTGGAGTGAGGGAGGATGCTCTGATGTAAATACAAAGACTTTCCTTGCAATACCTAGAAAACAACCAGATATAAGATGCTGCTTCAAGATACTTTACACAAATTCAAAAAAGAGGGAAAAATGTGTAATTATTCTATCTTTTATCCTTACCTATTTAACTACCTGTAACAGAGCTTCGGTACTTTTGGGGGACTGTGAAGGGTTCAACTTACTATTTAGAGTCACTGCTTTTCAGCATGGCCTGCTTCCTCTAGTATTTCTGATAAGGCACACCTGACAGCAATGGATTCTGTCAGTTTTATTCTTTTGCAAGCATTTATTTTGTCTTCGGTTTTGAAAGTTTCGTGGGACATGGAATTCTTTCAGCACTTTTAATGTGCCATCTTGTCGTCTTTTGGCCTGTGTCTGAAGATGACAGCATTTAACCTTATTGGAATTCCACCATATATTAGTCATTTTTCTCTTGTTGGTTTTAAGATTTTTCTCTTTTTGTCTTTTAATCTTCTAACTATAATGTCTCTTAATGTAGATGTCTTTGTGTTTATCTTAACTGGAGTTTGTTAATATAATTTGAAAAAGTAAAATATTTCTTAAATATTTTAAAATATCACTACTTTACAATAATTTTTCTGTCCCTTTCTCCTATTATTCCCCTATTCTCTTCTTCCCCCACACCCCTGGCAACCAATGTTCCACTTTCTGTCTCTATGAATCTCAGTGCGTAAGCACTTTATAGTAGTGGAATCCTAACAATATTTTGGTGATTGGCTTATTTCACTTGTGTAATGTTCTGAGGGTTCATCCATGTGGCAGCATGTACCAGATTTTCCTTCTATTTTAAGACTATTATATTGAATCTATTATTAAAAACAGTGTTTTCAATAATTTTAAATTAATAATATATATGGATATATAATACAGACGTATCTCATTATATATAGAGCTCACATTTTGTTTATTCATCAATGGATATTTGGCTTGCGTTACCTTTTGGCTGCTGTGAATAATAATACTGCTCTTAAAATGGGTGCATAAATATTTCACTGATACCATGCCTTCTGTTCTTTCAGATATCAAGAGGTGAAGCTGCTGGATCCTCTGTTAATATTGACTTTTTCATTTTTTGAGAAATTTCCATTCTGTTTTCCATCGTAGCCTCACTATTCATTATTTCCCACCAACAGTGTAAAGGGTTCCAATATCCTTGTTAACATTTGGTATTTTCTACCAGTTTTCTTTTTTCTATATATAGTAGCAATTCTAATGGGTAAAAGGTGATATCTCTTTGTGGTTTTGATTTTCATTTCCTTAAAGATCAGTGATGTTGAACATCTTTTCATATGTTTGTTGACCATTTGTATTTCTTATTTGGAGAGATGTCTATTTAAGTCTTGTGTCCATTTTAAAATCAGATTTTTTAAATTGTTGAGTTATAGTAGTTATTCATCTATTCTGGAAATGAATTCCTTATCCAGTATATGATTTATAAATATTATCTCCCATTCTATAGGTTGATTTTTTGCTCTACTGTGTTCTTTGAGATACAGACATTTTAAATTCTGATACTGTCCCATATTTTAATTTTTGCTGTCTGTTCTTTTGCTCCATCTGGTTCTTTTTAAAAAATAATTTCTATCTCTTTATAAATATTCTCTATGAATCACTGCTACCCTATCTTCTTTTAATTCCTTAAACATGGCTTCCTTTATTCTTCAAACATATTTACAATGGCTAATTTGAAACTTTGTCTGCAAAATTCAGTACATGGACCCCCTTCAAAAGCAGTCTCTATTGCCTACCCCTTCTCCTTATGTATGTGTCATACTACCCAATTTCTTTAAATCTTGGTATTCATTTATTTATTTGCTAAAAAACTGGCCCTTTCTGATAATATGTTGTGCCAGCTCTGGTTACTAATTCTCCCACTTTGCTATTTGAGTTCTTGTATATTTGGTCAAACTAATTCTGCGAAGTCTTCTTTCCATACAGTATGCAACTGATGTTATTCCAACTCTGATTTCCCCCCTCATTTTTGTATTTTGTCTAGCTTGTTATGGATCACCTAGTGGACAGCATATGCCAATTACATTTTCATGTAATACAATGGTTGTGTGGCTTAGAGACTTCCTTCACAGCTCAGAGACCGAGAGGTGCAGGGCGAGTCTGGATACAAATGGCAGCCTAGGGTATTCTTTGGGGAGTTAAAATTATTCTGTATCCTGCCTATATTGGTGGTCATGAAAATCTGCATCTATAAAAACTCAATATACATGCCAGAAAAAATGACTTTTACTGCATGTAAAAGAAAAAGTGACCAGGATTTGCCTTTAGAAAAACATACTTTTACATCTTCTTTGCTCTTCCAAAGATGGTCCAATCTGATCACAGGAGTTCCTAGAAGTTGACCACTTAATATTTAGTGGAGAGATAGAAAATAAAGTTTTTCTGTTATACCACTGTCTTCTCAGAAAAAAATAAAAATTAAGCTTTAAAAAGATCATTCTAATACTTAATAGTGAATATGATAATGTCAAGTTCTTATGCCTGATCAAAAGACGTTTCTTCGGGCTGGAGCGGTAGCTCAGCAGTTTCAGCACTTGCCTGGCAAGCACGAGGACCTGGGTTCAAATCCCAGCACCACATACACAGCTGAGTGTTGGAGCAACTAAGGCCATGTGAAAAACTAAATAAAGTTGTAAAAAAAAAAAAGACGTTTCTTCTAGATTAGGCTTTGAGTTATTTTTCTTCAAGGAAAAATTCTGGGCTTATTTAATTGGTACTGACAAGTCTGACAGAGCCTGAAGACACTAAGACTTAAAGATCAGGGAAAACCCAAACAAACGTTAAAAACGAAATAGAGATGGTCAAAATCAGGCCTGACAAAAAGAGGCGCATGGCTGGATGTACTCCCTGCTAAGGCCCTAAGGATACTCCACTTTGCCCAGAAGACTAAGGCACAAAGTGACAGAACATCCCAATGGTTCTCTATTCCTGTGCCAAAGGCCACTTCAATTTCAAGTCAGGTATAAAGCAATCACTCCATTTAAAAAAAAAAAACTTTATAATAGATGAGCTCTTCTACAACTCTTAATCTCCTCACTATGTTAACTGCATTCATATCATTTACATTTGCTTTGTCTTCAGAGTGAAGGCAAAAACAAACAAAAGGCAAATGAACAAGCCAGCCAAGACAAAGGGGAAGAGAATGAGCTCTACCCAAATCTTTAAACTGAGGTCCATTCTCCTCTTCCTCTAATAAGAGCCAGGCTTTTGCCCTTGACAGCCACCAGTATTCTTGCCTTCTCCACAGCCACTAAAAATATTTTTCATCTGTTCTCTCCCTTTTAAGGACATAAAAAGACATTTCTTCTTCCTTTGAGCCATTCCACTTGCAAATAATTCTATTAACCAAATGTTAACCACCTGTTTATTCCCACCCGTCTGTGGCATTTCGTATACCTGTGCTTACATAGCATGCAGGAGCGCCTTGGGACTCAACTCAGTTGAGGTAGTTTGGCAGCTAGCACATGGTGATATCCTAGGAAATGCCCCATAATGATGCTGACTGGGAACAATCTCTACCAGATCTCTGACGATCTGAATTATAGGGTTCACTCACATCTCTTTCTTTCCCCATGTGGGATGAATCTTCACTTCCTTTAGGAGGCAACAGTACAGAGAATTACATAACTACACCTACTGTCTGGTTGCAGGAGGAGATGGATGATAAAGAAAGATGAGGATGAAAAGAGGAGCACTCCTTGTAAGGATGAGGAATGATAAGAAGGACACTTGAAAAACTAGCTTCTGGGTTCCAGGAAACACTCGTCTGTGTAACAGGATTCCAAACCAAAGGCCGAGCCAAAATTTGGAATACAGGATCCTAGATTCCTTCTACTTTCTCGAGGCACTTTGATATAATTTTTTTAATACATCAGTCCCATTGAAAGTGGATTCAATTCAGTCTCAATCTAACCCTGTATGGCCAAAGTAGACCTGGTGACAGGTTCCACTTCACTCTAGGCCCAGTCCTAGAGACTCTGTAACCATCAGAGAAGTCTTATTCTCACATGCCAAAGTACAAAGCAGGCTGAAAGTAGGCGGGGGGAGATTACTGCTTTTGCTCAATATTTTATTAAATCACCAATATCAAAACAGTCATCCCAAATAACCGTCTGATTAAGGCCACAAAGACACCTAGCAGCATTAGGCAGAAATAATTCAAAGAGCCAGAACTCTCTTAAAAAGCTATCATCTTTAGTAAACACCAGTGAGATTCACTCTGATACTGCAAAAATAAGTGCTCTGGAAATACTAGTCAGGTGACTTGTTCAGTGTCACTCAAGATGTTCCTGAGGTCTACTGAATATGTTTTGGTAAAGGGTTATCCTTCAGGATCTCAAGTGCAAAGTAGTGACTGATAATGTTTCCACCGGTCACTACTTTCCATTTGAGATCCTGAATGATAGCCCTTTACCAAATTTGAAAGGTTAAGTACTTTAATTGGTTTAAAAATATGTTGGATCCCAGATGACTTCCTTGGCCCTCCATATGACACTGAATGGCCAATTTAAGATCAGAGTTCATCGAAGTTCCAGGTCAGAAGCGAGATCAAACACTTGCTGATTACCTCTAGTACTGCAGAATTAACATTATTAACCTTCATCAATTACTGCCACACAGCTGTTTGTGTGAGCTTATCCCCCAAGAGTCAACAACTCAAGTCTCTGCCATAAAAACAGGTCAGGTTTTTCCATTGGAAAAATAATATGAGCTCAAATAAAAAATTTTGTTAAGTAAGGAAAACAAGGGGGAAAGCTACCCACCCATGACCGCAAAGTAACCATTATTATTAGCATTTTAGTGTACTAGTTTTATCAGTAGAGCTAGGCACTTATGAAAGCCGTAAGAGGCACTGCCAAGTTAAATAAAATATGTCAATACAAAAATTAGTTTAAATAGTTTTTTTAAAAACAAAGTTTTTCATTTTTACTTAAGTATGATATCTTCATTGAAGAAAAAAATTAACAAATGCAGAACAAAAGAGAAGGGGGGAAAATCACACATAAACTCATTTCCAAGAGATAACTATGGCTTATATTTGGAGAACAGCATTCTTGTTTCATGACCATGCACATATGTACCTCCTTTTACAAAAATGGGGTCATAAATACACCTTATTTTATAAATTGCTAGTTTTACTATTTCTAGCATCATCATTTTAAGTGGCTGTATAGTGTTACTTTTTAGGGTAACACCATAAGTTATTTAACCAGTACATTATTAGTTATTTCTGAGGATATTTTATTAAATTATTAGATCAGTAATTCTTAGAGTCTAGTGATAAATAAAAGGCTTTTTATTCTGGCCTTTCCCTCTAAGCTTAATTTTTTCAACTATAGAGACAAAAGTTTATCCCAAACCACTTAGCTACATTTAGCTTTAATGGCACATATATGAATAAGCTGTAGATTGATTTCAGAAAAAACTTAAATTTTCCAAGAAAAAAATACCAAAAAAAACCCCTACTTATTAATCTCTCTTTGTACAGAAATGAAATTAGTCTTTTGGGGGTGGGGCTGGGGACAGAACCTAGGGTCACACATATGCTCTACCACTGAGCCACATCCCAGCCTGGTAATAACTTTTTGACTGCTATCATTAAGAACCTAGTCAATCAGACTTGGAATTTTCCCTATTGGTTATATAATTATTGAGCGTTCATGGCTTTCAAAGGAGCTATATTTGGAGACTCATTCAGAGTACTAGAAATTGGCCCTCCATGCTATCTGGATGGGTGAGACATTATCTTAGTGTTCAACCATTATGTTCCTACGGTCTCATATAATTTGAAAACAGAGATGAAGGAAATAGTCCATGAAGCTCAATGTCTGAGAGATCAGGGTTCCCCCCCCTCAAACATATCAAGATCCAAAGATTGAGTAAGAACACCACCATATATCATTGCCACTTTTATCTCTATATCACCTGTAAGGCAAACTGCCATCACCTGTCTTTTCAAATTTTAAGGACTTTTCAAATACTCTACAAACATGTAATTAACTGTAGATATAAAAGCCAAAAATTCTACATATCCTATTTTCAAGTGCTAAAATATTAGAGCCATGATTCCGTGGCTAACAGAGGGCATGTTTTTTTGGACACAGCATTGTGTGACTTGTGTGACACTTTTTAAATAGTACTGGCAAAACATGTCCTCAGAGAGCCCTTTCTTCATTATGATCATAAAAGCTTTTATTGTACTAAATACTATACAAAGTGTAACAAATAGACACACTCTCATCAGTTTGTGTTTTCAGCCGAAGAAATTCCATCAAGCAAAAAGCACAAAGAAAATATATTAAAGGGGAAAATGTAACCAAATTAAGAGGCATTTACATGATGTGAAAAACAAGTGTGCTGGGAGTCAGAGGTGGTGAGTAGGGGATTCTTAGGAGTCATCATTATTTTGAATGGGAAGGGCAAGAATTGCCACCTTCCTAAATATGGATAACTCATGACATGAGAGAGGGCAGAGGTCCTGTGGTCTTGGACATTTTGATTGAATTATTTGACGTTAATTTGTATTTACTGCCTCCTATGTATATCATTGAGTTATTTGTTGTAGAAACCAAACTGTCAAGATAAAATGTCCCTATCCTGAATCTCCAATGGAGACCCACATTATACCATGCTTGGATTCTCTGTAGGTGTTTCTACATTGCCCCCTAATTCTAGAGTGTATGGTGAAATCCCCATGGCAGGGATATGGACTGGCATCCCTGTGGGTGGTATGTCACCTCACCCATCAACTATTTTCCTCCAGAGGAGTGACAGAATTGGGGAAATGGGGTATACTTAAACTTTCCCATAGTCTCCTTTCTTCTGACACCAGTTTCATGAAAACAGTGGCTTATCTAGCCAGCAGTCTATGATATAAAGATCATGAGCTAATGTCAAGAGGCAGGGGTGGGGGTGTGATAGGGAAGTTTCTTTTGAATACATGCCACCTCTGGCTGAATTTCCCTTCTGGTGACTGTGGAAAAGTCAAGTGGGAAGGAAGAGACTTTTTTGTAACACTGCTACAACAAAATAGGATATACCTGATAGTACACCATTATTACTCTCACTTGATCCCCATTTAAAATAGGGACTATCATGATTGGGGGTGTGGTTCAGTGGTATAGCACTTGCTTAGCATGTGTGAGGGCCTGGGTTTCATTCTCATCATCACACATACACAAAGACAAAAGTAAAATGAATACTGTCTAAACTACTGAATTCAGAAAAGTCATTGCCAAATTTCCTTGATTAATCATTAATCATTTCTAAGCGACAAAAATAAATTCAGAGCAGAGTTGTGGCAACAAGGAACTTTGAGAGCTCATTTATCTCTTGACTTCAGAGAGAATATTGAAAACATTGCAAGCAAATATAAATGCATTTTTAGATGATTTCAGGGCAAAAGTTTACATTTTCCATCATCCAAATTCTCCCCTATATGATTCTTCTTAATATCTCTTCAAATGGTCTTCAAACACCAGTATGCATTAGAGGCTTGTTAAAAACAGACCGATGGGGGGTGGAGCGGTGGCTCAGCAGTTGCGGCGCTTGCCTGGCATGCACAAGTACATGGGTTCAAGCCCCAGCACCATGTACACAGCTAAGTGTCAGAGCAACGAGGACCATGTAGAAAACTCAATAAAAACTGAGTCTGTCTCTCTCACTATCCTTCTCTCTTTAAAAAAACAAAAACAAAACAAAAAAACAGACAGATGGGCCTCATTGCCACAATTTCTGAATCAATATATCTTGGGTGGGCCTGAGATTCTGCCTTTCCCTCAGATTCCTAGTTAGTGGTTAGTGCTGATGCTGAGGGCAGAGGGGCCACACTGTGAGAACCACTGTCTTAACCTAACCCTTACTGGACTCTGCCCTTCTATTCTGAATGGAAACAGGTACTGGTTGGCCATCATTCTTTGTACTGAGGCACACATATACTTGACTATTCAAGAGTCCCCCAGTCAGTCTTTTCTCCTCCAGGCTAAATAACAGAAGTTCTCTAACCTCTTATTATAGGCATCATTTTCCAACCCTTTAATCATTTTTTTTTTTTTTTGAGGATGTCTGTTGAGGCCTCTCTAAGCTTCTTTCAGTTATGGAGCCATGAACCTGACCTAGAACCTTAGTCAGAGACTGGTAAAGGTTGGTATAAAGAGCAGTGATTCACATATTCATATGGTATACACATATTTATTAATCTCCAAATACCCAAGCTTGCCTTGTTAGTTCTTCCTCTGAGTCATGTTCTTCTGACTCCTTTACAAGCTGCAGTAATGCTTCGTAGACTCTCATGATGCCTGTCTTCTGAGAAGCTTAAAGCTCTTCTCTAACTTCACAGTTGATTCAACACTCTAAACCAGCGCAAGGTTAAGTACAACTACAGCTCAGTTCAGGAGGGAAGAGAGAATCTGCAACTCAAGTTCAGATTTCTCAGTATCACTTTATGAGAAAGATGCTTTTCATATTTATTGGACTTTCTATCAAGTTCACCCCTCTACATATTAAGTTGCAGGCACAAGTAAAACTGCTCAATCTCCTTTCCTTTGCAGAACTGACAGAGAACCAGAGTGGTGGGCAAGACTCTTAGGGTTAGTATTCTCATTTATCTCCATAATTTCCCCAGCTGCTGAAAGAGGAAGCGAAGCAGCACTCCAGGGGGAACAAGGGCCCCTCCCAATCCTATCTGGTACAAGCGGATGAATGGAAAGCTAAAGTACCCTCAACTCACCCCACTCCATCTTGTTTCCCTTTTCTTCCTTTTCAAACTCCTGTTTTTGCTAGCTTATTTACTGTACGTCCCAGTTTCTGTGTACTGCCAAATTTTGGCACGTGCATTTTATTTTGAAAGTAGGAACTATGCTCTCTTTGTGCATTGTGTGCGCTCTGGGGGTGCTTAATACATGCTAACTAATTACAGTGCCAGTAACTTCTGGAGAAATCAGCATTCCTCCCAAGGGGCAGATCCTATTATTATATACTTGTGTCCAACACGGGCAAAGCTGGAGGCATCCTTCTGCTCACTCTTCCTTTCATTTTAGATAACACAGTCGAAACTGAATATAACACAGCCTCTTGCTACCAAATTTCCTTTTGAAAAAGAATATTCTAGGGATGCAATAACTGAGCATTCAGCTCCAAACCAAAAGGCAGCCTGTTGTATAACCTAGTTCCTACATAGCCATGCAGACAAGCTACTTATTAAAAACCTCACATGTGGGCCAGGGGTGTAGCCAATTGTCTGTGATACCCTGGGCTCCATCCCCATTACAGATAAAAAATAAAAAGAAAAGCTCATGTGGATGCAGGGGACCAAGAGAAAAGAGTCCTTTCTGCTTCTCTGAAAACTTCCTCAAAGAGTTAGAGCAGAAGCCTATGCTCTAAAAAGAAATTAAGAGTAAACTAAATCAATTGCAATCAGCAGGGATTCCCTCAAAGCTTCTGAGTCTCCAAGCATGTAAACAGGTAGAGAACTAGAGAACTAGGGCGACAGGGCTAGCAGCCAGTGAGAGTAGTTCAAACAGAAATGAGGACAGATGTGCATATCACCTGCAGCGGGGGTGCACTGCACATGGGTCAAAGCCGAGGGCTCCTGGGCTCTTTCTACAGATCGCAAGACTGCCTGTGCTTCTGGACACATGGATCCCCACTTGAGCTCACTGGGATCTGTCGATCCCAAAGTCAAAACCAGTCAGAGCTTCTACCCACGAGGGAACCACAACTGGTCTCACTTCATCAGGCACACAGGATAAGTAGTGAAGAGAATTCTAGAACCAGCAAACACAGGAGATTCCAACACTGCCACTTACATAATTAATAGTATCTCCTCTTTCATGCACCCGATCACTCTCTCACAGCACATAAATCTTCAAGACAAACACACTTAAAGTGTTTATGAGCATTTTAACAACTCATCCTAAAATATATGCTTCCCACTAAAATAGAAATCATAGAAACTTTCAAAAATAAATTCTAATCAGCTTTTTTCTTTGGCAGGACTAAAAACTACAACAAATCAAATTTTAGCTTGAAAAGTAACATACAATTACAATATAACCTGAAAAACACTCCACAGAGATTCTGATCGTACCTTAGTAACAATGAAAAGAACAAGAATTGTTACATTCTTTGAATAAAGTACATCTTAAGAAGAATATACTGGAATAGAATCCCTCTTTCTTCTGAAGATGATATGAGAGACTTTTCTGTAATAATTAATCTAGACTGCAAGATTCTCTTCTGCTCAATAGAAAACTTGGTTAAAAAAAGTTTCTTTCTAAAAATAGCCTAGGAATTCAGTTCTATTTTCCTTTCTAACATTCTTTTCCTACTAAATGTACCAATGAAACATTTCCTTTCATTGTTGACACCTTATATCGTTTGTATTTAAAATCAGAAACACATAATAAGTAGTTTTAAATGAAGTTTTGCAAAATGTGGTTTGCCTCCCTCCTTCCTCATAGGTAAAGAAATGGAAGCCCAATTATTTCATTAAAATCAATTTTCCTAGAGCTGATGTAATTTACATATTAATTGATAAAGGAATTTTTGCCTGGTTCTGTGTTATAAGCAAGCTGTTTGACATGAAGTTGGCCTACTCTGAATGCAAACACAGTTCAAAATAAGCAAGGTGATTCTAATTTAAAATATTCAGTACTAAAATCACTAATTTTCTCAAGCCCAAATTTAAGTTGGAAATAACTTGTTAGATTAAGGACAGATAAGAGGGTAGACTTTCATGGCCTCTGGATAATTTTGATAACAAACTCAATCAAATAGAGGATGCTTTAGCTTACTCTCTAAAATCTTCCTCATAATTTAATTTTTTAAAAGTATTTCCTTTTAGGAGCATACGGGTCTATTTTTAAGCACAAAATCTTCCTTTAATAAAAAGCTATCATTTATACATTTAACAAAATTACATTTGATGCCCCTGTGACTTCTGCAGCATAAACTTGTACAGCCGGGTATAACAGGAATTTGCTTTCAACATTTTTCCCCCAGGAGTTAGGTTACCATAGAAAATAAAGCTCAATGTGAAACAATATGACATTTCTGTATTTACAGGAATGATTTCTATTAATCAAATATTTTAACAGATAAAATAATAATCTATAGGTTACTATTCCAAAAATAAAAATAAGTAAGAATCAGATAATTTCTCTTGGGCAACTGAATAATTCAGGTTTCTTTCCTCAGTACACATTTAAAAGAAAAACCTTTTGCCACCATCTTAGATGGCCCTAAAGCACCAATCTCAAAGTTTCAGTTTTCCCAAGAGTTAAAAAATTACTGTAGTAGTCACATTAGAAGATTTGAGGCGCAAAGAACAAAGAGAAATCTTAAGAATTCACTCAGTACTTACAAGAAGTTTCAAAGGAAATCTGAACCACAATTCTTCAGATGTCTGCTCTCTGGATCATAAACACAATCTGAAGTCTAAAATAGATATCCTATCACATTAGGCCGAGAAGTCACATTTCAGCTTACTAACTTCTACTTGGGTAAACAGTTTTACAACTCATAGAACAAACCCCGGCTAAAATTAACTGCAGCCGAGCAGCAGGCAGGAACACGCTGATTTGCATCATGTGTGCTGGGATTTATTCACTAGGACATCGGTGTCCTCTTAATGGGAAATTTGGCCAAGGGGCGTGCCCTGGTGAACAATACATAGCATCATGATTATGCTAATTATTGAATTCAGTCCAATAACACTAACTTCTTTTAAGTTGGTTTTGCAAGTACTGACAAAGAGAAAGAGTAAGCTCTTTTTCGCAATAGGCAATCACTTGATTTTTATGCACATTCAAATCAGACAAAACTTTGGCAACAAGGTGGCAGTACTGCATGCTCTTTCACAAGGAAAAGCAGATTAAAAGGACATTCAGTCAGATTGTTTAAACAGTATGATTTAAATGGGGTACTATGTGAAATTAAGTAGGTATCAAATACACATACTAAAAAGCCTATCAATTGAATACCCTTCAATAAAAGCTTTTCCTGTATAGTTAATGAACTAATTACATTCACATGCTTTCTGGCTTGGTCTGCTGTACCTCCCAAGGAGTTGCTATGAGGACACAGGTTCACTAATAAATCACAATTGAAACAAACATTTCAAATATTTTCAAAAGGCATTGTGCTTGGCAAGAAGCATTTTGAAGTGCATTTAACTGCTTGGCTGGCTGGAACTGGAAAAACTGTCCTCTATAGGTGACTGACCATCCTCAAAGCATATAAAAAAGAAACCATTAATGATCCCCAATAATACAGCTGATACTTAAAAGAAAATTTTAACATGGTATTTTCTTTAAAAAATACAATGCCCTTAATAAACCAACTTAGAACAAAGAGATACAGAACTGCTTAACATCTATTCAAAATGATTCAGATTAGGGTACTTTAGGCAATTCATTTTGGTTGATATATTTTGTTCTTAGTGGATACTTCATGAAAGATATTCAAGCACTTTCAAACATTAATCAAATGTCCAAACAGCTCTGGGAGACATCACCCTCATCCTTTTTAAAACAAAGTAATTCAATGACTTGAATCAACACTCGATTATTCCATCCCTCTCCTAAGCCCTCTATGATATTTCTTACATATCAATTATTTAGCTAAATAGTCTAGACTTTTTGGAGCTGTTTGTTTTCCTAATTTAAAAATGTCATATGTTAGTTTAGACTTCAAGATATTTATTCTACTACACTTCGAAAGCCCAGGTCTGAGCTCCAGGGGATTAAAAGTCACTCCTCGACTCTTATTACAGGCAGGTTTCCTATACTGACCCTTAAAATACAAAGCATTGTCCATCTGTGGCATACAAGCCAAACTTAGCAAACGGGTTGATTTTCACTGGCATAAGCTGGTACGCGACAGTATAATCCCCTTCTCACTGTTTACAAAAGCCGCTGGCTATTGGTCTGACATTCCACCCTCACTGACCAAACTTAGGCTGCTGAAACCCAGGCACCTGACCCATCTCTACAAGATGGTGACAGGTATGTACTCCATGTCACTCCAACCAAAGTCCCTGGAGGTCGACATTTCCACTGTGCGAATAGGAAAGAAGTTAGCATTAACTTCTTTTTAACCAGCTGACCTACATTAATGTAATTATTCTCAACAACCCACAATAAATTTACTCTGGAATTCTTTATGCCAAAAGAGGGCATTGTGAGGCTTTTTTTTTTTCTCCCCCTAGCAGCACTGGGGATTGAATACAGGGGTGCTGATGCTCTACCACTAAACTACATCCCTAGCCTCCTGCCTTTCGGGGGGTTGGCAACAAGGTCTCTAGCGACGTTGCCCAGGCTGGCCTTGAAATTGCAATCTCCCTAAGATAGCCTCTTAAGGAGCTTGGATTAGAAGCAAGTGCCACAGCAGTGGGCTTATTTTTTGACATAATAAGACTTATTCTCTTATGCCACAGTAGTCTCTAAGATAAAACATTACTTCTGCCCTAACCAGGAAGTAAGAAAAAGCAAACATACAAAGTTTATTTATGCATCAGATTTTGCACTGGAGAACAATTTGAAATATGATGGATCCCATATACAGAATACTGAAGGCAGGGGATACAGCAATTTTCCAGCTTCTCATAGGTAAAATATGCTAAGTACGACTCTGCTGTTTCTTTCAACAGCAACCACACCTGTCCCAAAATGCAAGAACGAAAACATTCCAAAGAAAATAACATCCTTCAATTTACATTAGTCACTTAGATGCTTCCTTTTCATTAGTGAAAATAACCTGAGCCAACTGCATTTTTTCTAGATATGCTTATGACAGTGGAGAAAAATCTGTGAATCACTAAAAGCAAGGCAATGACTTCCCATTTGTTTTCAGAATATTTGGTGCGGGGGAGAAGGGACAGGTAGCACCAAGTAGAGTGTAATGGTCTATGGGATCTTTAGTTCAGTAGATCCATGAAATTTTTTAAAACTACCACTTTTATGAATTCATGCTAATAAATTAACCGAGATAGCAACTTTCTAGAGAAGTAACATATAATTCTAACTTTTTTTTTTTGTACTAGGGATTGAACCTAGTGGTACTTAACCACTGAGTCACATTCCCAGTCCTTTTTGAGACAGGGTCTCACTAAGTTGCTTAGGGCCTTGCTAAGTGGCTGAGGCTGGCTTTGAACTTGGGATCCTCCTGCTTTATCTGGGATTATAGCTACCATGCTGAACAATTCTAGTAGTCACTTTAAAAAAAAGAAAAGATAAGCCGAAGGCAGCGGCACACGCCTGTAATCCCTGAAGTTTGGGCTCTTGAGGCAGGAGGATCACAAGTTCAAAGCCAGTCTCAGCAACTTAATGAGGCCCTGAGCAACTTAGTAAGACCCTGTCTCAAAATAAAAATAAGGGCTGGAAGTGTGGTTAAGTGCCCCTAGATTCAATCCTGGTATCAAAAAAAATTTTTTTTAAATAATATAGCTTATTTAACTTAGTATATCCAAGAAAATATTATTTCAACATGTAAAGATTTAAGAACTGTTAATGAAATATCATATATCCTTTTATTGAAACTACGCTGTGAAATCTAGTGTATGTTCTACATTTAGGGCATCTAAATTTGAATGATTCATATTTCAAGTGTTCAGTAATCACATGTACTTAGGGAATATCATATTAGCTCAATTCTAGAAATATCTGACAACAGTTTTCTACAATATATATTAACATGCACATATATGGGGGCATGTGCTTACTCACACTCATTAGTAAACTGAAAATGAAATATGTGGGACACAAGGAGGACAAAAGCCTAGTTTTGTCCTCAAAGTCTAGAGAATTTGCATCCCTAAGCTCTGAAAAAATACACAAAACATTCTGTGTTCACAGAGTATATTTTTTTCTGTAGCGATGACTTTCTTCATGGTTTTATCAAGAAAGGGATCTCTGACCCAAAAACCGTAAAGAGCCGTGAGAGTAGCCTGGCAGCATATGGTGTAGAAGAAAGTTGAAGAAAACTGAAGAATTGAGGCAGAAAGTGGGGAAAAGGCCATTCAGAGAAAAGTGAAAATAAGTAAATTTAAAAAGGGAAGAAGAAAACAGCGTTCATTCCTAGGTATGAATTCAGCTATAAAATCACATAGCAACGTGCTCCAGTTACTATGCCAAGTGCTGGGGCTAGAAATGAAAGGCAAAGCCTTTATGTTGAAGGAGTTCATATTTTAGTGAGGGGAAGAACTCTCCCAGGCAAACAGAACATTCTGGAAGTATGAAGATGCAGTTTATGCACAGTATGTAATAACAACAGTGGGGGCAAGGGTCACACAAGAGGGACAGAGTCCATTTTTAGAATGAAGATTATTTTCTGATGAAATTTTAAATATATGTTCTCAAGAGTCTATATTTTATTTTGGACATTTAGAAGAGTCATATATCACAAAAGGATTAGTATTCTAAAATATCTGAAAACGGCATATGGAATTAGTAGTAAGGTTTCCATTCTATTTATCATCTCTATGTTAAATCTGATGACTTGGTCCAGCTACTGAAAGTGATAGGATATGTAAAAAATTCAGATTTACCATGGTTCTCAGTTTTTCACAGGATGACACAAAATACTCAAAGTCTTCAACACATGAATGCTTAACAAAAAAACCTGTTAGGAAACAAATTCTTTGGATGGTAGGTGTATAGTCAGAAATTCCTGGGTTCAAAATGTTGTGCACCAGTTATCAGCCCTGTGACCTCAGAAACCTTACTAATGTTTGTGTGTGTGTTTCTTCATCTGTAAAATAAGGACAACAATGCCAACATCAAAGGTCAGTGAGAACTCAACGAGATGATGTTTAGCACTGTCATTCGGGCACTCTCAATAAATGGTCACAAGTATTATAAACACACCAGTTCTACCATCAGTGTAGTATTTGCTGAAGATCAATTTGGGATATTTACTGAGAGAGTATTAAAGGCTCCCTCCTCTTGTAGTTCAAAATTTGAGAAAAGACAAGATGATAGGAACTCCAAGTGATTGCTAAGTACTTCAGGGAAACCAGTAAACACTTTAAAAACCCTGTAACAGCCTGTTTAATTTTATATTCTGTTGCCTCCTGTCCTTAGCCCGAGGCTGAATCAGAATTTAGGACACTGAGCGAATAATAACACAGATTGTATATGTTGGTAGACTATTGCAGTACTGACCCCCCATCTGCTCCGACATCCCCGTATTCTCAGCCTTAGGCAGCATCTTCCCACTTGACTCTGAACTTGGCCAGCAAAGGACAACAGCAAACAACCCAGAACCTTGAAAAGTTCAGCAGCCTTGGCTAGCCTACTGAGGACAAGAAAACCACATGCAGCAAAGACCCCTACACCCTTCGACCTGTCAACAGTCTGATGTGTGAGACCATTCTAAACTACAGAACTCTCGCCAAGCTGCCAGCTTATTGCAAAGATCAGCCTGTTTAGTTCAAATCAGAACCATCCAGGTGAACTCAAAATTGTGAGACATGGGCTCAGCAGTTATGGCACTTGCCTGGCATGCATGAGGACGTGGGCTTGAACCCCAGTGCTGCGTACACAGTGAAGTGTCAGAGCAACAAAAGTCACACGAAAAACTAAATAAAATTGATTCTTTCTCACTGTCTATCTCTTAAAATATGTATATATTGTGAGACATAAGAAATTTTTTTTAAAGCAACTAGTATGAGGTGATTCATTCAGGCAGCAAAAGCTCACAAATAAACATACCTTCAAGAAATCTATATGCTAAAGAAATTATTCTTCCATCCTAGCTTTCAGAATTACACTGGTACACTCCACAGCTATTCAGTTTTTCTTAACCCTAAATAAATGAACTAAGAGCTATTCAGTTTTTCTTAACCCTAAATAAATGAAATAAAGAGTATTAATTTATATACACATGAACAGGGAACACTAAAGACAATTTTTTTTCAGCATCAAATTTTTGCAAGTTAAAAAAAGTTATAAATAGCAAACTCAAGATACTTCTTTTAAAAAAGTCTCTGAATGCTCTGTATAATATTTGGTTACAGCACATCAGGCTTTGAGAAAGGCATCCTGGGCAGCACAGTTGGTCAACCGTAACTCTTGCCCTGTCCTTTTTACACACAGTGCCATATAGATTAGGGAGATTTTGAGGGAAATACGGGCTGGTATTCTCTCTTTATTCATACCACACAGGTTAAGTATTTACTATGCCTTTGTATCAAGTCACTCTTATGTTCTGACATGGTAATTTTCTGCAAAAATGTTTAGTAATGTTTAGTACTGAGCTACATGCTATAAGTAATATTTTGATATATTGCGATAATAATGTAGTAAAATTTAATGTTTAGTAATTTTTTTTGCTAGAATGGGGTTAAAATACCCCAAGACATTTTTTATATGAACCCAGGTGTTTCACGGAAATAAAAAGTGGTTTAAAACATCATAGACATCATTCTAGGACTGACTGTGCATAAGTCTCCCTACCTCCTGGGCCTTAGTTCTTCATTTGTAAAGTGGAGGTAATGATATCAGTCCCACGTCAACCCTAGCATTACTATAAAGATAAAAATTATATCATGCATGTGAATGGAAGTCATTATTATTTTTCACTGATATGGGAACATTACTGTGTTACAATTTTTTGCCAAAACGCTCTGATAACCATCTTATGAGATATGAAATCATCAACATGTAAAATATATATACTACTAGGAAAATACAATATGACATCAACAGTAATAAACATAATGTATCTTGGGAAAAAATTTGATGAACGTCTAATTCAGCATGATTTTATGACATAACTTATACCACAGCTGTGAAAGTAATACATTGTTACTGCTTTGTTCGAATACCTTTTTTTTTTTTTAAAGAGAGAGACAGAATCAACTTTACACTGTTCTTCATGAGGCCTTAATTGCTCTGACACCTCATTGTGTATGTGGTGCTGGGGTTCAAACCAGCATCCTTGTGCATGCTAGGCAAGTGCCACAACCCCCAAGCCACCACTCCAGTCCCTGAATACTTGTTTTAATGCAATTAATGTTTTAAAAGTAAAGTAGAATACTAGTGAGACATTTTTCATTACCACCCATCAATTTAACTAACATTTGTTAAACAGTTGGTTCCTGCTACTATGAAACTCCCAAACATTTGCAAGAATTATTGAATGGCAAGATGCCCACGACTATAGCAGAAAATGTTACGAATGACAGTTATGCCTTAGAGAGTTCTATAATCTCATGAGACAGAGCAGCATACATAAACTTTACCATATAACAAGTAATGAGTAAAGTGTAAAAATTCATTCCACTTGTGTTAATCAAAAAAGGCATCTCAGTGAAAATGACATTTGAATTCAGCCTTCTATAGACCAACAGGCTTTCAATAGCAAAAGGTGTGGAAAGAACGTTATATGGAATCAATGTAACAAGCAAAGACAGAGAAAGGAAAGCTATAGTGTGTCTGCCCAACCTCTTGGATTCAGATTTCAGTTCTATCAATTAATAACTGTTTTGATTACTGATGGGCAAGAAGTATCCAGTACGAGTATGGGGGTTTTCACCGCTTTTTAAACTACTTTTTAACTTTGAAGTTAAGATTTTCTCAGGAAAAGACAGCTCTAAGAGAGTGCTTGAATAGTTATACTGCTGGGTTCAATAAAAACCCAGGTCCACTATTTACCAGTGTTGAGGCCACAGGAACTTATTTGACAGAATTCTCCCTCCCCATCTGTAAAATCGGATAAGAATCCTGCCTCCAGGTAGATGTTGTAAAAAACAACTTACTGCACATTAAGCACACAAAACAGTGCTCGACATGGATTTTAAAAATAACATGTATAAATACATATATAGAGATACACACACACACACACACACACACACACACACATAGGCTAGATAAAGTAACAATGAAGAGAAATTCCTGGTAAGTGGTAGCTAGAGAATTTACTTTGGGGTTCTGTGATTTTAGGTTCCCTTGCCATCTTATTTCCAGTGGACATAGAATTTGTAGGTTAAGACTGAAAAGGCTCACATGAGAACAATAATCCAAAGCCACCAGTTTTACTACTAGAAATTTCAGACATGTATTCTAATGACCTTGTTATTCTATCTATTAGTTCCTGAACATTTATAAGATTTGTGTGAAGGGTAGATGACCAAGTGTATACTAGAAGACACTTGGCACCAATTTACCAAGAGACTTTTTTTCGAAATTAAGAATTTATCTTAATAAATAAATAGTTTTGCAGTGAATGCATAAAATCTATTCCCAACTGGATAACCCGAGAATTGATCACTCTCAGGAAAAGCAGTTAAAAATCAACTTCAAATGAAAGAGATGAACTATCCATAAGAAAATCTATTTATACTTGGCTACAAGAACCCTGCAGGTAGCTAGTTTCAACAAGGAAACATAACCTAGGTGCCTTTTTAAAATATATATTTTTAAATTTATTTTTATTAGTGCATTATAGCTTTCATAATGATGGGATTAGTTGTCACATATTCCTAGATGCACACAAATCTAGGTGTCTTGATAGATATACATGACTGTATATTTAAGCACAAAAAATTTCATTTTTTAAAAGTACAGTGATTGCTCATTTTTCAAAGAAACGGCAAAACAAAACCCCCGCAAAACCCCGAAGAATCAACAACTCGGCTCTAAGAACTATAACAGTCCAATAATTATAATAATCCAAGAGACCAATCTTGGAAACACTGGAGACCAGTTCCTTTACAGAGGAACTGGTTCACAAACGGGGAGTGGACAGTCCAGAGATACCCTTGGTTGATTGTAGACTGTGAAGTAATAGACAATTATCCATTTTTTATCTGAAAAATTCAAATTTTAATGGACGAGAATACTGTGCCAGAGATTTTAAGGTAAACAGCTAGAATTTACAGTTTCAAACATTTTACTACAGTAATCCACCCTTTTCTGTGGGCGATAATTTCTAAGACCCCCCTGTAGATGCCTGAAATCATGGGTAGTGCCAATAATATGTTTACTATGGTTTTTTTTTTCTTTTAAGAGAGGGAAAATGAGAAAGTGAGAGAGAAAAAGAGAGAGAATATCATTTTAATTATTTTTTCATTGGGCCCTTGTTACTCCGACACTTCAGACAATTATCCATTTTAGATCTTAATGCTTTCAATGTTAAGAGTTGGTTTCTTCTTTTCCATGATATTACAGTCTTATCTCTCAAACTGCCAGGACAGGGTATATTTCCCAGTTCTTTTACTCAGATCTACCAAAAAAAAAAAAAAAAAAAGGCTGGAAATTATCCTTTTACATTTTCCCAAGTTGAGAATCTTTCATAAAAACCATGTTGTAAAAGCTCTTGATAGAAACAGAATCATTTGAAAGGCTTTTAAACAGGGGCTGGAATGGTGGCTCAGTGGTTCTGGCACTTGCCTGGCATGCACAAGGATGCGAGTTCAAACCCCAGGACCACATACACAAGGAAGTGTCAGAGCTACAAAAGCCACAAAAAACTAAATATAATTGAATCTCTCTTTCTCTCTCTCTCTAAAAAGAAAAGGCTTTTAAACAGAACAAAAAAAAACTTTTTAAAAATAAGGTAGGTAGAAATGTAAAAGGATAACATTTATAAATGGCAACCAATATTTTGATTTTGAAAGAGAAAAATCTTGTCATTCTTATTCATGATTATTAAAGAAATAGGCATCTAGTTTGAGATTCTATTTGTTCATAAGCAGCATATTGGGAATACAGATGCCCAACTCAGTATTTACTATTTATTATACAAATTTTATGGAGGTAAGTATTTGGGGAAAAGAATTAAGGTTAAGGGCAAATAAACAATCCAAACATTCACCAAACAATATTCAAAAGAATCTCTGAGCTCATTTTCCAAGTAAAGCAATCTTTTTTTTTTTTTAATCACCTTTAGCTTAAACTAACCCAGGGCACTTAAAAAACATGAAAAATAAATCACATCCAAGTTACAATTCTTCAGAATGTATTGAACAATTCTGAGTCATGTGGGGAAAGAAAAGTATTAAAAATAGCCAAGAGAAGGATTAGACAGCAGCTACAACACAAAGGCCAGGGGTAAGATCAAAATTAGAAACATATGTCTAGAGAACTGTCCATATAAGGGTATCTTTAGATCGGTAACTAAGTTGGGATAATCCACTGGGCTAAATAAACAGCTGCCACCATTCTAATGGCTGCTTCCTCATCTCTCATTCAGAGAGCATCTCTGGGTCTCAGGAGATAAATATGATATGACTTTATGCCAATATAGTCAATTAATATTCGATGTTTGGGGGTGTTTTAAAAGCTGGTCCTAACTTTCCTAGACCTAGACGATAAACGTCATAATTTGCCTTTCCCTTCTATAAAAGTATAAAAAAGCAATAGAAGAGAACAAAACCGTGGAGCTTTCCTAACTACAGCTAGTGTTACATATATACTTGTATTCCCCAACCCATAAATCTCTTGATTCCCTGAGCAGGCTGCTGTTCATTCACTCTCACTTTCTATTAGACTTTTGGACAGCTGCTTTGCCTGGTACCACGTATGAGGAAAATGCAACGAAGAGGATCCTATCCCCAAAGAGGTTAGTGTGCTCTGGATAACACATCTACACATAATTACAATATAGTAAATCCTATAATGGAAAATTGTGCAAAAGTAAGGGATGCAATTCTCTTTGGAGCTTGTGGGTTCTGTCATGGAAATACCCAGGTTAAAAAAAAAAAGTGAAAGGCATTCTAGGAAGAGCAAGCGCAATGGGCAAAGGCTGCCTGGTAGGAAACAACACAGCATTTTCTGTGATGGGGCATGAACGGGAGAAGAGGTAGATTAGGCTAGAAAAGAACAGACTGATAAATAGATCACAAAGTTCTGCACGCTCTTAGTCTATTGTCCTGTGGCCCTGAAGATCTCAGCTCTGGATACACATTAAACCTCCTAGAAAGCTTTCAAGTAAAACACTAATGCCTGTTGCGTGCTAGTATCAATTAAAAGGTCCTGCATGGGAGCTGGGCATCAGTATGTTTTAAAAACTTTTCATGTAATTCTAAGGTACGGTCAGGGAAAGAACCAACACTGTAGGCAACAGGGGTCAATTGTACATGCAGGATGGTAGTATGAAAACTTTTAAAAAGTTAACTGGGTACCCATTTGAAGGGCAGATGAGAGGCAGAGAGACTAGGGAAGGAATGTACTTTTACAGACTACAGAATTCAGGCAAGAGAGAAGAGTCTTAACCAGTAATTACGATTAACCTTTTATGTGTTACTGACTTGTGTGACTGTCAATGATAAAGGCTAAAAGCCTTCTGTAGGAGAAACATACATTATCACAAGAAATGTACCCAGGACACTCTAAACCTCTTTCTGAATCTTTTTTAATGGACTCAGCCTAAGAAACCCTAGTGCAAAGGCACCAATGACAAAGAGGAAGCTCTGACTTCTGAAGCAGAACCAATGGCACTGATGTCTTGGGCTGAGAGGAAAGCAGAGGAATTAGGAACGACATTACAACTGTCAGGAGCTGTATGAAGCACTTAACATCTACGTTCCTTGATCTTTTCAAATTCTATAAGACAGATTGCTCTCATATCTATTTCATAGTTAAGGAAACAGATTTCAAGATGTTAGTTACCTCCACAGTCACATGGAGATAAGCAGTAGACCAGGAATTTAATCCCAGACAGTTGTGACTCCTGAGCTTAGGTAGTAGTAACCTTTTCCCCTACTTCCTCTGTTAAATGTACAGAAGGAAATGGTTTGGGATGGAAGGTAGGGGTTGGGAATACAAAAATTTAGTTGTAGATATGCTGTGTTCAAAATAATTTGAAGCAGGGCATGGTGGTGCACGCCTGTAAACCCAATTTGGGAGGCTGAGGCAAGAGGATTGCAGGTTAAAGGCCAACCTCAGCAATTTAGCAAACCCCTAAGCAACTCAGACTTTTGTCTCAAGGGATGAGGATGTAGGTCAGTGGTAAAGCCCTCCTGGATTCAATCCCTAGTACAAAAAAAAAAGTTCAAGAGGTACAGATCACAATACCTGTTAAATGAGAAAAAAAATAAGAAGTGAGAGCAGAAAATAAAGTAATAACTATCAGTGCCATTGGTTCTGCTTCAGAAGTCACAGCTTCCTCTTTGTCAGCTTCCTCTTTGGTTTATCAAGTCTGCTCTATGGGTCAGGAGATATGCTAAATGCTACCATTATCTCTCCTTTGCAAGTGAGGATCAGATACCAGAGATCAGCATCACATGGTCTACCACTCGGTGGTAGAACTGAATTTAAACCCACCAGCCCATACCTCTAACCTATACCTCTCTGGCACTATAAAATGGGAGTATAAACCACTGTGTCCTAAGCAGCAGCAGTCCCCAACCTGCTCCAAGACTACTAGCTGGAGACACAGCGTTTTAAAAAAAGTTTTATATAAGTTTTTGTAATATTTATCCATTTCCATAAACGATATTTGTTGAATTTGAAGGATAATAGGAGAAATTTCAGTCTCAACCAACATAAACAAACACTGAAGATGCATTTACAAGCATGCAAACTTGAATGCAAACCTATGTAAATGATAAAGCATGATATAAATTCCATGGTGTTATTATCCAGAACTGGTCTAATGGTGATAGTATGCCAGTGTTTCCTAAAGCCACCATGAGGACACCATTTCAATATGGTGAAATTTTCTTTTTTACTCATTCTCTTAGCTTGAAAAGACTGTGGGATTTTTTTCTCTTCAAAGTAACAAAAACGAAATCTTAAAACCACACCATACTTCAAGTCCAGACTTGCTACTTCAGGTTGAATAGTGATGTAACTTATGCACTGCAGTTTCAGATAAAAACCTGTAGTACTTCAATTTTTATCTTTGAAATACCTGAATTAACAACTGTGGACTTTGAATCATTAGGACACCTTCTACAGAAGTACTTTAAAAGAGACTATAGTATCTTTGAAATACCTGAATTAACAACCGTGGACTTTGAATCATTAGGACACCTTCTACAGAAGTACTTTAAAAGAGACTATAGTATCATTCCAGAACTTTCTCCTGTTTTAGAAGTAAGGTATCTGAAAGATCTAAATCCATTTCAAAGAGTATTTAAAGTCCCATTGTACAACCTTTCACTTAATAGTAGGAATTCTTCTCAAAGCCCCTACCTATCCCGGGGCTGGAGGTCGGTGGTCATGGTGCTTGCCCAGCATGCGTTGAGTATACAAGTTCAAACCCCAGCACCATGCACACAATGAAATCTTGGAGTAACAAAAGCCACATGAAAAATTAAATAAAAATTCTTTCTCTCTCTCTGTCCCTCTTTAAAAAAAAAAAAAAAAAAAAGCCCCTATCCCCTATCCCTGTCACCCATTGCTAGGTTGGAAGGGCTCTCTACAGAGTGAGGAGTCATTACCTTCCAGGGCAGCCCATCCCATTGCTGGAAAGATCTCACCACCACAAGGTTCTGTCTTGACCAAGTCAAATCCTTTGTAATTTCAGTTCATTGATTCAAACATTTACTGAAGACACACCACTCCAGTATTCCTATCCCCAACCATGTTGCCACCATGGTTCTTTTACACTCTGTCCTTCAGATCTAACAACTAAACTCCTTTAGCAATAGTTCCTCATGTGATTTCATTTCTCAGTCTATCACTAATTCTTTGTCTCCCTTTTTTGCCAATATCTCCTTTAAATGTGGTTCATAGACTTAAACACAACTCATCAAATGTGATCTAACTAGACAATCAACAGGGAAAGAGACTCAATGCAATCTAGGCATGGGTAATGAAACCTGAGATTGTTCCATTTTTAGTGGCCATATAGAGAGCTCATATAAGCCTATGATTAAATAAATTCCTAGCTATTTTTCATCTTGTACATTTGAAATTGCCTGCCACCCCAAGCATTCCTAAACTTCTGCAGATGATTTGTCCTTAGCAATATTTTATCTTGCTCATTTTTTAAAACATTATTACAGCCTTTTAGAGTATTCTGAATCTAGATTCTATTACCTATATTTTTAGCCATTTCTCCTAAGTTTATGTCATCTGGAAACTAGACATACTTATTTCAACCCAGGTCTTTACAGAAAGAAGACACTGTGGTTGAAAAGGTATTTGTGGGAACTTAAGTACTTTATAGATTCTCTTGACTTACTACACTGAAGCATACGTTATTAATTTCTCATCTTTTCTGGGGCAACAGATCCACTGAAAATATGTGTAAGCCATAAAATGTGCATTTGTGTACAACTTTGCAATCAATATCATATGGTTTATGGACAATCATGAAAGCTATCCATGCACCTTATCTTAAGGAGTCCTATCAAAGTGATTCTGGGAACTAAAATAATATTCTGATCACTAGGATTCATTAGTATCCAATGTTTCTAAAACAGTTGATTCTCCTATCTAATGACCAACTTAATACCCAGAAGGAACCAATTAACTAGAAATCAACTGACATTCTCATTAATTATCACTAAAGAGAAGGCACCAAGAAACTAAGAAATCTGACCAAAACGGAACCATAAACTATAACAATACTTTAAAAACAAAAGCACAAGTACCTAGGCTGCTATGTACAAAAATAGGTGTTGCACAATTGTTTGCAGTGGATTAAAAAAAATTACAAAAAAGGAAACCTACTGAATGTCCACGCACAAGAAAATGGTTGAATAAATTGTTATAAAGCCACGTCAAGTGGCTATTCATATTTTACTCATAATGGCTACAAAATTTTCATTTTTCCATGTTAGGATCAAACCCAAGGCCTTGATCATGCTATGCAAGCACTCTATCACTGAGTTATATCCCTAGCCCTATTCTTTTTTCAAATCAAGAGTCAAATCTGTATCTGTTGACCTGGAGAAATATCTGATACATTAAGGATGAAAAGCTTCAGAATAATATGTAGTATATGATCCTATTTAAAAACCAAAAAGCTCACAAGTCTTATGTCATTTCACATATGTTTACAAGTAGAGAAAAAAAAAAGCATGGAAGAAATCACATGGGGCTGTGAAACATGGGTGGGGATTTTCACTCATCCTTGCCAACTTTGACTTGTTTCAGGTAAATATTGATTTTTTTAAGTTAGAAAAACTAAATGCAACTGATAACATAATCTATCTGTACTTGAATGGAATGTGGGGAAAACACCCCCACATTCCATTCAAGTTTTCTAAATGCTTAATTTCCCCCAAAATTTCTTATCTATATTATGTTATAGATGAAGTCCAACTTCCTTCTCGACTTTTCCAATGAGTCTGAATCTTTCAGTTTTGGGTATATGACTCCACTTCTAAGGCACTTTGTTACACATATTAAAGATGTGTTATAGTTTAAATATGTCTACAATTCATGTAATTTTTTCACCTTTATGAAAATACTAATCTCAGTGGAGCCATACATAAAAACTACATAGAGCCCACACTAATCCAATACATAGGGGACAGATAAAGTGCAACACTATCAAATGCTAAGGTGAAGAATTATGAGCATAGAAGCCAATCCTATTAATTCAGTGGTTTTCTATCTTAGCTGAACATTAGAATCACCTGAGAAGCTTTTTAAAAAAATTACATATGCCTGATGTCCACTTCTAAATTGAACTGGTCTTGGTATGAGTACTCATTCGGTTTCAAAAGCTAGCTAGATGATAAAAACGTGCCATTGCAGTTAAGAATCAATGCATTTTACATTTCAACCTTCTCTTCTCCCAACTTTTTACAAAGAGCATTCCCTTTATCAGTTATTTCAAGGTTAGTGGATAGAGCTAGGAAAGCTAAAAACTACCAACAAGCTAATGCCCAGTCCACCATCCATAATTTATATTGTCCTTATGGTGACTTTTGATACCCAACTTAAAATTTCTTAGTTATAGCTGAGTCCTTCATATGTCCAAAGAACATTTGCAGTCTCATCCTAATAATTATCTATAATCTATTATTATCTTGGAGACAGTGATTTTTACAAAACATTTTAGGGCACCAAACACCATGTTGGAAAACAAAAGTGCTAACACAGCTCAACCAATTAGTTTAACTGTTATTGGACACTGGTCAGTTAATAAATTCCAATTCTGGGGCTGGAGTGGTGGCTCAGAGGTTTTGGTGCTTGCCTGGCAAGCACGAGGAACCGGGTTCAAACCCCAGCACCATGTACACAGCTGAGTGTTGCAGCAACTGAGGCCATGTGAAAAACTAAATAAAGTTGTTGCTCTCTCTCTCACACTGTCCCTCTCTCTTTAAAAAAATAAAAATAAAAAAAATAAATTCCAATTCTTTGTGCTAATCTTTGCAAGTATTTAAAAATTCAACATCTATCACATTGCAAAGAACTGATAAAAAGAAAAATATGACTTGAGACATTTCCCATTCAAATGTAATATCTGAGAACAATAATATTCCTCATAGGAAACAAAATTTGAAAGGGATTTATTAATAAAATGAAATAATATACATTTAGTACATGTTATATTACAGTATATAAGATAGGATTCTATACTTTGGACTTATGCTACAAATTTACACAGAATATTTTTTAAAAAAGGTCACTGTATATCATTTATAATGATCAGCATTAAGAAATAATTGTCTTTATGTCTTGCAGATACAAGGTATCTTGTATCTGTATATCTTATATCTATATTTATATATCTTGTGATATAGTGCTGACTGTATTAGCATGTATTTTCAAAGAAGCCTGCACTGATCCATTAAAAAAAAAAAGTTTTGACCTAGCAAACACATTCTTAAGCATTTATTCCATAAAAAAATAAAAACTTAGGTCTACACAAAACCAGGTAAACAAATGTTCACAGCAACTTTATTGAAATAGCCCAAAACTGTGAACAATCTAAATGCCCTACAAAGGACAAACGGTTAATCCATAGTACTTCCCCATCAGAGAATACAGCAATAAAAAGGAACGAACTATTGATATACACAGCAACTTATGGTTCTAAAGGGCATTACATAGGGTGAAAAGAGCCAATCTCCAAAGGTGACATATTGCATGGTTCCATTTATACTCTCCTATTATATTGTCATTCTCAAAATGACAAAATTATAGCAATGTAGAACAGATCAGTGGTTACCAGTAGATGGATGAGGGGTCGCTATAAAGGGATAATAATGGAAAGCCTTGAAGTGGTGGATCAACTGTTTTGAGCGTGGTGATGGCTACACAAATCTACCTGTGTTCAACTGCACAGAACTATACGCACACACACCTACACACTCTCACATATAAACAAGTGCATGTAAACTAGTGACATTTTCTTGTTGATTTCAAATTACAGCTACCTTTGGGGGGAACTGAGCAAAGGGTACATGAGATCTTTCTGCACTACCTGTGCAACTTCCTGTGAATCTGTAATTATTTTAAAACAAAAAGTTTTGGGGAAATGTGAAAAGGGTTACTTATCTAAGATACACAAACCATTTTTTCTTATCTGAGTGAATATATCAACATATATAGATAGATGGCTAGAATAGATGGTATAGTATTTCCAGAGTATTTATTGTGTGCTTAGTACTACAGTTTTTCTCATTCAACTCAATAAATAATAGATGCGGTGGCTGTTAATTAATACTCTCACTTTTCAGATGAGGAAATTGAAGGACAAAGAAGACAAGAAATTTTATTAAAGTCACTAAGCTGGTTTTCTGGAGAAAACCTTAAGGGTTAAGAAAAGTAGGATAATTTCAAAACAGAAGATTTTAAGAAAACGCTATCTTCACATCAAGAAGGGATTTTAAAAGTACTTTAAAATAGGAAGAGTAGGAGGAATGCTATGGAGCTATCTTAAATACACCCACATTCACAGCATACTGTGCTAAATATCATGTCTTCCAAGAACCAAAAATCCGTAACGTATCTTAACCTGGGATACATTTGAAACTGGTTTTTTTTATTACTCTTTCAACCTTCACTCAGAAACAGTAAGAAAATTAACACTGATTTATTTTAAAAGATTTTCACTGAATGGAAGTAAGTAGATAAAAGTGAGTCAAGAATTTGAAGTAACATGAAGAAAGCACTCCAAATGGGAGGAAAATAAAGCTGACTATAACATAGTCTATTGAGGAAAGAAAACAGTATAGGCAAAAGAAAGTCAGCAGTATCAAATGCAAGGTAGAAAAATTTAAGTTAGCATGGACCATAAATCTGCATATAATAAATATGATCAGCAAAATAAATGTCTATTTTCAATAAAATAATTTTAAATAAAATCTTACAGCCAAGATTGGTTTCAATCTCACTTAGAAAAAGCAAAAGGAAAACTTCTACCTTTCTTTTTCACCCCATCTCCGATTTAAATCATTGTATATTTTAATATGTCAAAAACTATAGGCAATTCCCATATAAATTCAATAGGCATCTAAAAAATTTGTTATTCTGGCTGCAAAGCCTCTGAGATAGAACTGTTTTTCTAGAGAGAAACAGCATCTCATTTAATTTGAAAGATCAAGAGAAACCCCAGGAAGACAATATTTAAGACACTGGGAAAATTAATCACCCTTTTAAGGTGTAGACAGTCAAGTAATCCATATAATGTGCTGCTTGAAGAAAAATGAGTAAGTGCTGCCTACTCCGCCCTTGGGATCGCCTCTGATATCAAGATATTCTTTCCTCTTAAGTCTTCTTAAGCGCAAATGCAAATGCAGTTATGACATCAGCATGATGATTTTCTTAGAAGCTTTAAGTCCCAACTCAAAAAATAGCAGGCAAAAACCTTAACTTGACTTTCAAAAATCTTCCGAGGAGGATCTGGAGTGGAATGGCCATACAACTGTATTTCTATTCATGGCTTCAGTTAATAGAAAAATCTGAAAAAACAATTTTTATCATCATAGGTCCTTGGAACTTCTTCCTCACTCACAGTGAGTTAAGGTAGAAAAAGCATATATACAGTTAGGAGACATCCGCTATATATTCTTTATGAAGACCCTCAGACACATCAGATCTTAAGAAAAGCCCAAAACCAGGCCTTTCTGTCTGATGGATAGAATCTCTAATCTCTGGGAGATTACATCAAGGAACTATATTTTCACTAAGGTCAGATTCTAATCTACAGTAAATATAAATTTTGGAAGTTTTCATACCTAAATATCCTCCTTGAATAGGAGTGTTTTTGCTGCGTGGTAATAAGATGTAATTATACTTTGTAAGTTTTTCTATTCTAAATACATTATTTATAAATGAAGTGATTTAATATCTGAGATTTGCTTCAAAATAATATGGTAGTAGGGAATAAGTTTTTAACAAGATTGGCCACACATCATCATGATAAAGCTGGATGTTGGGGACATGGAATAAATTATATAATTTTGTCTTTGGTATGTTTCCAATATAGAAAGTTTGTATATCCTTATTACATATTTATATAATAAGGAATTCTGAGATTTGTGCAGAAATCCAGATTCTCTGAAAGCTTCTGCTGATGATAATCCGAGGCAAATCGTCTCATCTAATTAAGTTTCCTATTTCAAAAATGCAGGGCTAGAACATAATTTTTCTAAGATTACTTCAAGGTGACTTTAGAAGTCTGAGAATGCTGGGTTTTTTAATTTAATTTAAATTCACTTTCTGTTAACTGTCCACAGCAACTGATTGTACATTGAGATGGTACAGGTCTCTCGAGACAGAGTGTAGATCTCAAGCAGCTCAAGCAGCTCTTGAGGACCACAGGTACCATACCCACCATCAGCTCTGTTCATAGAAGAAGAAGAAGAAGAAAAAAAGAATTAGGAAGGCAAGTGACTACAATGATTTAAATTTTTTTTGTGTTTTTCATAGGTATGGTGAAAAGGCTCACTCCTCTAAAATCTGCTTAAGATTTTTTAGAATCACATACCACATAAAATGTTAAATGGGGGTGGGGGCTGGAGCGGTGGCTTGGTGGTTACAGAGCTTGCCTGGCATGCTCAAGTACACAGGTTCAAACCCCAGCACCCACATACACAACCAAGTGTCAGAGCAATGAAAGCCATGTGAAAAATCTCAATAAAAATTGATTCTATCTCTCTTTCTCTGTCACAGTCCTTCTCTCTAAAATAAAATAAAATGGGCAGATCCTTTAATACATTAACTTTTCATGAATACATCATCAAGACAGTTTCACAAATGTCTTCTGAAGATTGCTTATTGTAGTACTGTTTATAACAATGAAAATTATCTGATACCTAAATTACCACCAATTCTGGATGGCTTATATACATTATGGTACATTCTAATGTGCCATGAAACAATTTTTAAAAGGAAGATATAAATCCACAATGATAGGGGTATGGCAAAGGGACCCAGGAGCCAACTCAAAGAGCTCTCAAATGACCAAAGCTTAAAAAAAAAAAAAAACAAAAAAGGCCAAAGCTCTAACAATTTGAGTAATAAATAGTTTTGGATAGCCCCATGTATAAATATCCATTAGTCTATACTGCTGTAAATGATTGAATGAATAAATGAAGGAGACAGGTAAATCCCCTGGATAGATGAAGTCACTTGTGCACAATAATTCTAAATAATTTATGTAGATACTCTGCCTTCAAGGGAATGAAGCACAACTTCCTCATCCCTAAGTATGAGTTACTAAGTGTACATACAGCATGTAAAAGAGAAAAAAGGAGAACTTCATAGGGGAGAAATCTGACAAACACCATTCCAGCAAGTTGATTAATGTCAATATGAACACTCATTTTAACAGTACATACCTTTGAAATGATGTGATGGCCTTTTACCCCTCTCCAAACTCCTAACACTAGTCTAACCATATTTCCTCAAGGAAAACCAACACAAGTCTCAATTGAGGAACATTCTACAAAAACATCTGGCTAATACATCTCAAAATTGTCAAGGTCATAAAAAACATCGGAGAACTGTCACAGCCAAGTGGAGCTTAAGGAGATATAATGAATATATGTAGTGTGGTATCTTGGAAGAGATCCTGGGACAGAAGATATGAGGTAAAATTAAGGAAATCTGAATAAAGTATGGACTTTTGTTAATAATGTATCAACATTAGTTCATTCATTTTAACAAATATGTAACATTAGTAGAAAATACTAATAATAGAGGAAACGGGATGTGGAGTATTTCAGAAATCACTATCTCTGAAACTTTTCCATAAATCCAAAACTTTTCTAAAAGAAAGGTTATTTTTAGAAAGTGCAAAGAATTTTAAATGAAGATATATACTTAAAATGTCACAGAAGTGAGCCCAAGATAAAAAAATGAAAGTTACAGGCATATTATGAACCTATTTATGTTCTGAAAATACGTGTATTCGTATTCATACATCAGAAAGTCAGGAAACCATATATCTAAAAATGTTAACTGGTGGAAGAATTACTAGTGCTTTTCACTGCTTCTTTATCATTTTCTGTATTATCTGATTTTTGCTTTCCACTAAGCACTGACTACTCTTAACACCAGTCTCATTACTTCTATAGTTAGGAACAAAGTTTTCTGTATTGTTTTGTGGAAAAGATAAGTGTACAAAATAGGATTGGTGGAGTACTCCTTAATTTAAAACAACACCCATTTATAAAAGTCAAATTTTACTTTTCAAAGGGAAATATTTAATAAGACAGTATATAAAAGTGATTGAAACACTGGGTTTTCATAAAAATCCTGATTTTATCACTTATTGTCATTGGAAAGTTACATAGCCTTCCTCAATTTCCTGTTTTTTAAAGGTTCAACAACAAAATCATTGATCTGCAGAACTTCCCTAATATTTGTTTACTTGTCCATGTAACATATATTATATGCTATATATGAACATGTACATTTCATAAAAACAGATTTTATTAGAAAATTACATGCTAGCAAAGAATTAAATGTATGTCAAGAGCCTGACCACAGTGGTAATGATTATTATTGGATATATATTTTTTGGGGGGGAGGGATGGTTATTGGGGATTGAACTCAGCAGCACTTAACCTGTAAGCCACATCCCCAGCCATTTTATTTTGAGACAGGGTCTTGCTAAGTTACTCAGGACCTCACTAAATTGCGGAGGCTGGGTTTGAACTTGCAATCCTCCTGCCTCAGTCTCTTGAGCCACTGCGATTACAGGTGTGCCACTGCGCCCAGCTATTGTTGGCAATATTAATAAATAAAAATCCTAGTAAAATAAAACTTTAACAGGAAAAATTTCCCAAAAAACACAACAGGGTACAAAGACACAACCAATAGTACTTTAGCTCGCTACAACATCTACAGAAATTTCCCAAACATTTCTGCTAGCTAGACTTTCATCATGGCAATTAAACATGCTGTTGTTAACATGCCCACAGCACTACCAGGAATCTTCCAGTGAGTACAAATTCAAGTCACTTTTCTAATCAAAACCAGCTTAAAATAAGCTTTCAAATACTAATGCGCATTTTCCCTTCTATGGGAATAGAGTCCCTAGCCATGAATATAATGTCAGTATAAATTAACACCAGTCATAAAATACACACTAGACTTAAAACTTTTTGATTATAAATAGAATAAAAGCCTTTTAGAACGCAGTTTTAGAAGAAACATATTTTGAACTTCATTAAAATCTGTGGTTGATAGTTCTAGCTCAATATAGTCATCACTTGGGATCCACAGGAATTAATTCAAGGACCCCCATGAATATCAATATCTACAGATGCTTAACTCAACTCCCTTATATAAATAGTAGTATTTCCATAGAACCTGCACACATTCTCTTGTATAATTTAAATCATCTCTAGATTACTTATAATGCCTAATGCATTACAAATTATGTGCAAGTAGTTGTTATACCATTTAGGAAGTAATGACAAGGAAAATAGTCTGTACATGTTAAGTACAGAAGCAATTTATTATTTAAAAATACTTTTGATCCAGGGTTGGCCAAATATGTGAATATAAAACTACTGGATATAGAACCAGTGGATATGCAGGGTCAAATACACTGATATTTAAAAATTATCCCAATTATTATACTTAATATAGAAAAATTACAACAAACAAATCTAATCACATTAAGAATTAGCCAATTTTTTTAAAAGGGCAAACGATCCAGTTTAGAATAATGAAATTTTTTTCAAATGAAAAATTTACCTAACCAGATATATTTCTTAGTGGCAAAATGAAATCTGATGACTTAGAAAGATTATCAACTACATACAAAATAATATCAAAGCATTATGCCAATTTCTTCTACACCAGAAATGCAAATTGTTCAGTCTGACTCTGTTCAAGGAAATTAATTTCAATAATATCTTTTAAAGTAACAAAAAATGAAATTTCACACAAGCTGGGGGAACCATAATTATGAAGGTAGGGGGAAGAAAGGAAGGAGGCAGGAATGGAAGGAGGGGGAAAAAGGGGGTTATCAATACAGCTGGGAACACTCAGTCCCATGAGAAGCCAAACTATACTCAGGCAGGCAGAGAAACTCAGCAATTTCAAAAATTAATATATACATATATGATCATTTCTATCTATAGCATGGGGGTATTACAAAGGAGACATGAGATAGGGGAATTGATGAAGGGGTGGGAGATCCTGGACTAGGATTGGTCTTAACTTACTTTGTCACTATCCATGTATGCACGCATATGTAACAACAATTCTTTCTAATATGTAAGACTATGTGGAACGACAACAAAAAAAAGTAATAAAAACATTAATTTTGCTCAAGTCTCAAAACACATCTACTCCAGGAAATATACTCAGGTTGGTATATATATAAAACCCTATGCTGGGCTGGTAGCTCAGCAGTGATGGTGCTCACCTGGCATATGCAAGGACGCGAATTCAAACCCCAGCACCATGTACACAACTAGGTGTCAGCAACGAAAGCCACGTGACAAACTAAATCAAATTGATTCTTTCTCTCTCCCTGTCCCTTTCTTATATATAAAAAATCCTTATGCTGAGATAACTGTACAAAAACTAATTTGATAACATACTCCAAAACTTCTTTATCTAAAATTTTCACTCCAAATTTCTTGAAAGTAATCAAAGACCTATTCCAATGATGGTGACATTCTTCATGCTGAACAACCTTTAGAAGTCTGCTGAGCAGCTGCATTATATCTGTGATAAGAGCATAACTCCCCAAAAGGAATTCTTCATTTTCCTATACCATATTCTTTATTGGCTATTTAGTTCTCCAAATTCTAAACAATAGCTGAATAAGGGATCATAGTGCCATCTCATCTAGATTATCTCATTTAATCTATATATAAACATTTCTTCATTTCACAAAGAGGCTGAATGTTTTGAGCAACTTGCCTAATACCAAATACACACACACACACACACACACACACACACACACCCCCTTACATACTTGACCATTTTAGGTTTCTGAGTTTCTGATCTATATCTTCTGACTCTGATCCCTTAGTCTGTTACAATAAGAGCATTTGCCACAATGTATTATTATTATTCACTTATCAGTATTCCCTACTCAATTATAGCTTCCAGAGATAGTGGGTCATTCCTTGTTTTTCTCTATAGTCCCAAAACACAGAAAAGACTTGGTACATCTACATCCATCAGTTGTTAATAGTGCTGGGGCTATTCTTTACTAAAGTTGAAGTACTTTTTGTGCTGTATTGGACCCTTAGTTGTTCCCTCAGCTCCAAGATACCTAACCCCCACCATCACAGTTAGGGATGGCTCAGACAGAAAAAGTATTCAACATGGCCAGTCTCTAGTAGTAGGGCTATTCTTAACATCTTAATATCATGATATGTGATATACAGGGCTTTTCTTTTTTAAGTTTAAAAACTACACTCACAGTCTACCTCCAACAGTTCACACACATTATAAAAACCAAATTACAGCACAGAACCACATTCATATGCAAGAACATATACAGGATTTTAAAACAAAAATGAGAAAATGTAAATCAACAAACAGCATAAAAGAAAGTCTTGTCACAAGCTATCTTTTCATTAAAACTAGAGTCCTGAGGGGTAAGACCACACAATTTATGTTTTCCCACACAGGGAACCAGAGTCAGTTGTTAATAGCACTCTTAGAATGTTAACAGTGTAATTACAAATGACACAGGTTAATAGTTAAGGAGACATCAAGTCTTTCAAAAATTAAAGAAATATTCACAAAATTAAGTCTGTTGTTGTTGAACAATATAAGTCTTAAAACTTAAAAAGAAATGCACAAAAATGCAATCATAAAACAAGTTAATGGAATTACTGGTACTTTTTATTCTTTTAAGGTACCTTTTACCTAGTAAATAGTAAAGCTGTGGTTTCAGTTTTCTTTCCATTTCTAAAAACTATTAATGTAATCCTTTTCTAGTAGTACTTACCTTTCTCTTCCTGCTCTTCCCACATCTCCACCCCAAACTTGTTTCGGCTGTTCTTTAATCTTTTAAGATACAGGAGTGATAAATATCTCCAACTCTTGATGAAAGAGTTGAAATGATAGTACCATGTGACTATCTTAACTCTTGAAATGAGTATTAATATTCCAGAATACCAATCTAATTCTTAGAAGCAGAAAACACAGGAAGCTCAATGTTCCAAGAAAAGTTAATAATAATTGATTCATCCAAGCTATTCAGGAAATACTCAGCAAGGATCTGTGTTCTACGCATAGACTGACAACAAATCCATCTAGTAATACCTATCACCCAGGGACAAGGAAAACAGAAAAAGAGCTTCTGGAATAAATGAACAATGACTAAAAAGTGCAGGAAAAAATATTAATTTAATGCTGAGAAGGAACAAAGCTAGATGATACAGAGGACAGATCAGTAAACTACACAGACCAAAGACCAAGGTGCTGGAGGAAAAGGGACCATCACAGATGGGGGATGAAAGTAGAATGCAAGTGGACAAGAGGTAAAACAGGCAGGAGCCAGAGATGACAGGGGCTGAGTTATAAGAGGTAACAACAATGAAAAAGACTGAAGATGGCAGAGTGGGAAGGAGGCACCCTCAAGAGAGGATAAAGAGAAGAGAAAACACTTCCAATGGGAGGCTGAATTGTGGAAAAGGCAGGGAATCAGCAAAATACAAAGAAATCGAACAAGAAATTCTAGACAGATGAAGGAAAAAATGTACAAGTGGGTTCCAGTGGTAAGCAGAAAGGATAAAAGGGGCAAGAAGTGAAAGGATAAATAACAAAGTAAAACAGGCCTCTGGAGAAGGGAATATTAAAGGTAAACAAATACTTCATAAAATTTTGCTTCATTAAAAATCTGTTCTTTTTCTTATATTTCTTCCTATTGGTTAAAACTTGATTTGCAAGAGCAAAAACTTTCCTTAATTTACAGAAGAGAAAATTATTGATGATCATTATCAATTACAAGTAAAATAAGCTGAAGACAATACAATTTAATTATTTTTAACTCTAACCAGCAAACTAATTTCTTACTGAGATGTGTACCTGTATGTTAATTACCTTGAGAACTCTTTCACTTGCTAATTACAAAATGTTTTTCCCCCTGTCCGTGGTTTCGAAGAAATTCCTGCTCCTTACTATCTTCCCCAACATACAAAAGGTAAGAGTATAAACGTAACATTTACATCAATATCACTAGAAGTCTGATGGAAATTTAAAACAAGCATTAAAAGATTTTACTATCTTTAAATTTCTACCACACATATTATCCTAGTTTTCTAGATCGATTATAGATAATAGAAATCACCTTTCATTTCCATTTAAAAAAGAAAGCAGGGTCTGGAGTGGTGGCTTGATGGTTATGGTGCTTGCCTGGCAAGCACAAGGACACAGGTTTGAACCCCAGCACAACAAACTGTCAGAGCAACGAAAGTCACATAAAAAACTAAAAATAAAATCAATTCTTTCTCTTTCACTGTCCCTCTCTCTTTAAAAAAAAAAAGAAAGAAAGAAAGGAAAAACAAAACACTGAAAAAGAACACAGAATTAGTAAAGAGCAAAGCTGAAAAGAATGGAAATTATTCAATTTGTGAACTTGAAAAACAACTGAGGGTAGAATAGCAACTGTACCAAAGGTTTATTTACAAAGATGTAATTCTTATCTTTAAAATGAAAAAAAAATATGATAATCAGATCTTCTGTTCCAAAAACTTATTCAAGAAAAAAGCAGACTCTACAAAGATGGAGTGTAGGTAAAACTAAAGTCACAATGAATATGAATATCATTATAAAGAAACAATTTATCCACACTTCACAAAACCTTCAGTAATTATTCAGGAAGAATTTCAGGGGGCCAATATTCAACTGAACAGTTCCTACTCTCCTCCTACTGTTGTGATTTTTCTATTCACAGAATAACTCTGATCATAAGCAGATTACCAGCTATTGTCCTAAAGGAAAATAACTCAAATAATACACACAAAGTTTTAACAAATATAATGTTAAGAAACACAAAGAAATGTGCTAGAATCTTGTTACTCCTATTTTCAGAACCATCTTCTTTCAGCTGCTCAAAACTCCTAAGTGGTATTGGAGCTGTTTCTTGAAATGTAATTCTTCAGTTTTTACCATTCTTCCACAGCTATTTTAATGAGTCACTGGGCCATCCAGTCCACTCACAGGCATCTGACACATTAGTTACTTCTGGAAATGGCTGCCGCTCCAACAGGCTTTGGGAGACTTCTTGAAGGAATAAACCTGGTCTTTTGGTCTCTATTGAGGACTTGGTGAAACTAGGATTATCTCTCATATTCAAAGAAGACAAGGAAGCCAATCATGCTCCATTTCCATGGTAAGATGCCTTAAAAAAAGAAGAGTTAAAAAAAATCAACCAGATTTTAAAAAAATTTAAACAATGCATTGCAAATTCTCACACAATATTATATTTTAGGTGATTAAAAAATAAGTAATTGTAATAAGAAATTTTAATATTTCACTTTGGCTTTAGAAATATAATTTCAAAAAAAATTTTAAAGGGTATCATAGGACAGAAAATAAAAATATCATAAATAATCAACAATTTCTGAAATTAATAATAATAAAAAAAGCATGAGTTACACTGAATGGAAATTCTGGTGATCAACTTTTCTGTCTTTATCATGACCAGAAGCCAAGACTTTGACAAAATGCTATTTCTCTGCATTCTTATATTAGATGGAAATAGTATGACCAAATATGCTTTATATTCAGTTGTAGAATGAGCTACTGAATTGATGATCCTGGAAAATTTCTTCCAGTCACAACCACAAAATTCTGAAATTATATATTATCTGGTGACAAAATCTTGGTAGAAATGAACTAGTTTTATGCAAGACATTTAGCTTTGCCACAATTTTCTTATCTACAGGGAGGAGAGGCACTAGAATCACTTTAGGATGGTTTAAAATACAGACACGCACATCCCGATGCAGCCCTACCAAATGTGAATCTGAGGTTAAGCAAAAAGACTTGTTAATTTTATAATAAACCTTGGGGGACTATGATGTACACTCCTGGTTAATAAACTAGATTATGTTCAGCATCCAGTTCTAAAACCCTGATATTCATAAAATGGGGTAGCAGAGATTTCATGAAGTTATCCTACTTTAATAGGCTTAAAATAAATGAATCAGTATGTCTTACTCTTTTGATAAAATCCTCCAAGGGAGAGACTGAAGTTAAGTCTAACATGCCAACTGAATGAACACTTCCAGCTAGATTATTTCATCTCAATGTTTCCAAATTAGTTCCTCAGATATTTATACAGAATACAAGCTGTGGGACAATATTTATAATAACTAGCTCTTATGTAGGCCATCTCAAAATAGCCGATGTAAAAATGATAGCAGCAATGTCAGTTCTTCACTGCCTCAAATTATGAAGCAACCCCAAGAACAAATTACATGACATCCTTCCCAGTGGAAATGATCTGTAATACAGAATACTATACCTGCAAACTGTGTGTCCAACCTGGTTGCTAACCAGGTTTGTGGCCCATGCTTCATTCAAGGGCATTTCCTCCTCTGATTCCTGGACAGCGGTGGGGTGATGTGTGTACTCCCCCATCTGTGGAGTCATTTAGATTCAGTGACTGCTGTTGCCTGATGCCCCAGAAACTATATTGTCAGCTCCCAACAAAAGGGATATGTAATTGGGCTTTCAGAGAATATCCTTTTTCTTCATCTTGCTGGATTTTGTTTGTTGGCCCTCATCTAATTCCACATGGCTTCCAACTGACTTTATTCCAGGTCTGTTACCAAATCAAAAGCATAATTTTACATTTTTTTCCACCAAAAAATATTACTTGGTTAGAAGAGGTCTACTAACCCAACAGTTTTCTCTATTGTTTTTCAATCAAGTTGAAAAAGTGGATCAAAATTCCATGAAAGGACAAAGCATATGAACAGAAGTACACTGGAAACCTTTGGTAACAACCACATCATGATAAATTATTGCCATTAAAATTTTAAATCTACTAAATGTTTAAAGAAAAAAGGCAGTAAGATATCAAATGTTATTTTATTTGGTGTTAAGTTTTTTGATACTAATTTCTAATAGTCATTGTCCCAAGACCCTGGTAAATCATTAATCTAGAATTCAACAGTTGTAAAGAATTCCTCACTCGGCTTTGAGATTCAAAATTCAGTTTCTCACTCCGTCTTTAGTCATTTCAATATACAGTGTCCCCTTGACCATTTCTCATTGACCTCTTCTATGTGGAAAATTTAGCATTGTTTCTACAGCTCAGAGCCACTACAATCTTTATGCTACTTTGACATTAAAAAAAAAAAGAATATCTTTTATAGCTGCACAAATGGTATAAATTTTTAGATTTCCCTTCAAAGTATAAAGTGAAACACCCCAGAGAAGCCGCACTGACCCTAGAGGGCCAAATTGCCTACTTGCTACTTGCATCATGATCTTGGGCAAGAAACAATTACTTTGCCTGTTTCCTTATTTGAAAATCAGGGTAATTCTACTTCAAAGAATTGCTGTTAAGATTCAAACAAACGAACATGTAAAGAGGCCTGGGGCAGTAGCTGGCACATTTAAGCACCCCCTAAATGCTAGCTATTATTATGTTTTATTTAACTCCAAATTCTTATACTGCCTAACACACATACAAAGTCTGACCAACTAATATCACCTACATATCTGAATACCTTTGATGTTTTCCCATGGTAACTAATATTAAGAAAAGGAGACTGTGTAGATAAATACTCCTTGGCCTTGACAAACTTCTATTTTGGGTGAGGAAACAAACTATATAAAACATGTAACAATATAAAGTCATGCAAGATTCAATGCCAAGGCGTGTGGTATAAACAGGTAATGTTCAAAGAGCTCCTGTGGGCTGCAAACTCTGTAGAGAAGGTAAGCAGGACCTTCACTAATAGGAAGAGAGAAGAATCCCAGTGTATTGTTCATTCCACAAATATTTAACTCTGCACCATGCATAAGTCAGGCTCAGGATAAGGGAATGAGTGAGACAGAAAAAATTCTCTACGTTCTAGAGGCTTACAGGGCACCACACAAAAGAGCCAAGTTTTACTTTGAATTGTTTTTTCTGGCTAGGAATGGCAACAAGAGATCTACCACTGAGCCTGAGGCAAGTTTTGAAATGAGGAATGGGAAGGGTTTGTCTTCCTATCATAGGAAACACAACACAACTTCACTTAAATGCCTTATGGACAGGAGCCCATATTGTTACTACAGTCACTATGACTCTAACAGTGACAAACATAAATAGCTGTTGTGAACAATTCAATAATTTTTCATGTACTGTAATCTACTGTATTCCAAATCTGTTCCATTGTTTATAAAGCATACTAAGGACATATTCTCCATATTTCTTGATATGAATAACAAGAGACCTACAGACATCATTGGGATAGTTTTAGAAAGCCTAATAATGCTTTGTCTGTCTACATTTCTGCATTGAGGTATTCCTTGCTCCCACTTCTTTCTTTACTTCATTTACCAGTGACTTGCCACAAATACTAAACCTGGCAAAGTGCCTGAGAAGAATGTGGTTTCAACAATCAGTCAAAAAGGGAAGTATTCACACTCCACAAGAAAATACGGGCATCTTTTCCTTTTAAAATCTGTCCATGAATGACAACTCTTCACTCATCCCCTCCCCAAAGACAATGCCTTCAGATAAAGAAATTTGGACAAAACAGACCGGCAAAGGTTTCTTAGTCTTTTCTTCTTCCTAATGAGGACCACTAGAATCTTCTGATACAAAGTTCCAATATGCTCTAGTCACACATACACACGCCTCCAATTCTCCAATCCTCCCGACCACATCTACTCTTACAAGATGCAAATTGTTAGAGCCCACTATCATTCTCAGAATTTTGGAATTGTCATTCCTCAACACATTATTACACTTTATCATTGTAAACATAACTTCAATCTTAAGCTAAAAGCACTTAACTAAATCCAATCAAAACTTTAAATTTATTAATGCTCAAAGAACTAGACTCAATAGTGAATATGTTTAAGATATTTAAAGGCAAACTAAAAAATTAGGCACAAAAATCTTTCACAACTACCTACAGGGCAGATAATCTAAGTCTTAACATTATATGCCAAATGAAATTGTGCAAGACTCCAACAAGTAATAGCTGGCTCGCTGGTTTTTATTTCTTTACTTTGGTACTGGAAAATTAGCCTTCATGCTTCATTATGTCCTTTGTTTACCCTTAACTAAGAATGACAGAATTAAATATGGAAAGAAGGGGCCATTAAGACTTTCCCCAAATGTACCTTTTTCCATGTCTGTGCTCATTGTGTCACATTCTATATCAGTAAATTTTGAATAACAAGGGATGTGCTTTGTAAACTACTGAATACCCAATTAAAGGGAGTAATTTCAATTCTATGGATTTGAAAAGCCATCTTCCAACACATTAATTTACTCTATGAGCCTTTTTATATCGCAAGCATCCTTATTTTGCAAAGTAGAAATGAATATTTTATGTACATATTTCATTATGGGCACATTCAAATCAAACTCATGTATTTCCCCCGAGATTAAATGAGATAAAGTATCTAGACCATTTGGCTCAACACTCAATACTGCCAATTATTATTGTACCTAATTTTCCCAACTTAGAACCAAACTAAATGGTTACAAACTACTATACACTAATATTATTAATCGAACGGTTAATCGTACCGAGTAACGGTCTTACTCTCTCCGAGGTAAGTTTAATTGTAACAGATCATCCACAGTGGCCAGAAAACTTGCTAAGGGGTATAGCGTTAACTGTTAGCTCATATCTCTGCTTATCAATTGAGAATGTAACCTCTACATAGTCTCCCACGAATTATAATTAGCAGTCAGCTGCTCCAGGAGAATTTTCTCAAACCCACCTCAAGCACGTGGGCAAGGGACCCTTTCGGTACGACACTGCACCAACCACTGAAATCTGTTCACTCCAAAACGGATGCTGAAATCCTACACGCATTCGTTACCTGTCCCATGCTGGAAAGCACACTTTTGTTCAAGTCACTACGCAAATCCCCCCCTCCAAGCCCAACAGTCATTTAAGCTGACAATCCTCATCCTGCCCTATCCTGGCCATGTTCAGTTTTTCAAACACCCCAGCCGTCTGGGCCACGCACCGTTCGTGAGGATGAGGGAGAATGAAAGCACAGTGAGAGAGCACAAGCTTCTTCGTAAGAGCACACACGTCAATACTAGAAGTGATCCCAGGGCCTCTGCGGAGCCAGCCCGCGCGCTCCCCAGCTCAACCTCGGCCCGCGGGCTGCACCTCGCCCCCTCCCATGCTGAGCCCCGCCGGGGCGCGCCGGCGGCGGCGTGGAACTCGGGTGAAGCCCCGTCCGCCCTCCTTCCCGCCCGGCTTTAGCGAAGGCGGCGCACCGCACAGCTCCACCAGGTCCGCGAGCACTACCAGGCGCGCGCCCACACCCACCGCCGCCGCCGGGGCCCCAGCGCCGGGCCGGGGGCGCGCGGAGGGAGGGGAGCAGAGGGAGGGGCGCGCGGCGACGCCGCGGGGCCGGGGAGGGCGCCCCGCTCCACTCACGAGCCCGGGGGCGGCACCGGGGCCATCGCTGCGGCTCTCTCGTTCAAAAACCGAAAAGGGGAAATGCTTTTTTAAAAAAAAAAAAAAAGAAAAAAAGAAGAAAAAAAAAAAAGGACCTGGCTCCTCGTTTCATCCGGAAACCGATAGGCCGGCAGGAAATGACGAAGGCAGAGGTCGCTCGGGTCCGCTCGGTATACGGTCCCGCGCGCCCGCCGACTCCGGGGAGGAGATCCCCGCGCGGAGCAGCGTCGACCTCGTGCCGCCTCCGCAGCGAGCCGCGTGAGTGGCCCCGCGTCCCCGCGCTCTCGGTCCCGGCCGCCGCGTCACCGGCCCCGCCCCACCGCCCCGCCCCGCCTCGCCTCGCGTGGTGCGGCCTCGGCTGGGGACGGGTCGCTGCGCGCTGGGCTCCGGTACCTGCCTCGCCCTTCCCGGGCCTGGGCGGCGTAGGGGATGCTGAGGCTCAGAGGCGCAGGCGGGAAGCGGGAACTACGCGAGCGTGGGCGCGAGACGGCCCGGGGCAGCAAGGTGTTCGCAAAAGTGTTTTAAGATGGAATCTGTCGCAGCCCGCCTGTGAGCGGCGGAAACGTATTAAAAAGATCCCGGCCATTGACCCCTTTCTGGGATAGGATTGATTGATTGATTGATAATTTTTTTTAAACCCCGCCAGACTTGATTTTCTAGCTCGAGAACCAGATCTTACAAGATCCAGGTCGCGAATGCAAGAGTTAAGGTTTGGGCGTCTGATGTGTGCGACTGCCCCAGTCTGTGTGGCTTTGCAAATTATATAACCAACCACCGCCACCTGTTAACACCCTAGTTTCCTAATCTGTAAAATGGAGTTTTAGTGCCTGTCTGCTGGCTTTTTGTGAAAATTAGTTGTGAACTGCCCAGCCGATAAGCCTTAGGATGTTGTCGTCCTCCTGTTGGATGAAGGCCTGTAGCCTGCTTCATTTTGCTTCCAGAACCCAAACCTTTAGTGTTTCAGAAAGTTGAGAGAAAGAAAATCCCATTTATTTGTGTAGTAGTGGATTTTGTTGTTAGTGATTTTAATCCAAATGTCTATCAGGGAAAAAAAAAAAAATCAAGGTTCTAAGTGAGAGACAAAAGTTATAACATTCCAGGCAGGATAAGTGATGTTGAATTTTACAACCACCTTAACATCATATGTCTCCAAAATCAGACTCTAATTTTAAAACTTATGATACAGTCATTTGATCACCAGAAAAGATCTAGTTCTTAACCTAAGATTATTATCAACCACAGACCCAAGTGTAATGGTCAAGTTTTTGGCAGCTTTATCTCATATTTAATTGGGGCTTCATTCAGCTCAACCTAGCATCTTCCTACTGAAATAGTTCAAGCATTACATTACAGGAAAAGTGTGAAAAAAAAAAAAAGATCAGTTTTCTCAGAAGAGCACTGAATGGCACTCCAGGCACATATTGGCAATCTAGCTGACACATTAACTTGCCAGGAATGGACTATTGTAATACCCCCGGACATTTTACTTTAGACTCAAGAGGAAGGCTGTGGTGGCAGGCATTAACCATTCACAGGTGTATGCGTTTACACTTGGTTAGATTGCAGCATGGTATGCTGGGAGAGGATGGTCAAAGTTCAAGCCAAATGTGGGCCATGAACTAGACTCTGAACTAGACCTTTTCTTATTCCTGGCCATCTTACAAAACATACCATTGGTTATGCTTGAGGACTGGGTAGGAAAGTCCTACCCTTAGTGCAAATCTTTCACAACTACAATAAAAATAGCTCAAGTGCATGTCCCTGGAACCATGGAATAGTAGTGTCATTGCATACCAATGAAGTTGTATAATATGTGTTTCATAGTACATGTTAAAATTTTACCATTCTGGGTCAGCAGTAACTAGAAATCTTTTTCTAAATGTGATTAAGGGATGACATTTTAGCAGGGGATATCAAACTCTGGGTAACATACCACTTACTGAGTGGCACATGAACAGAATTTTGTAAGAAGTTGAAACAACAAATTAACCTGGTTCATTTAGGCATTAGAAAACAGGTAGGAAATACTCTGTTAGATAAAGGGTACCTGTGAAATGTCACAGTGGCCGTTGCTATATTGTTCTTGTTTCTTTTACCCCAGTTTGTTAATAACTTCCAGTCGGGAAAGCTACCACTCTTGCTGAATGATTGAGACTTCTATCAGACACTTAAACTCATTTATTTTTGCCAAACATGGTCATTATTGTTATTTTAGCATTTTGGCACTAACAATGGTTGAGATTCCATAAATCATAAAAAACAATTATAGTGTCTGATTTTCTAGAACTCTCCATCTCTAAAGTAGGCCAATTACTTATTATAAATGATGTTAAGTTCAAAGAACCTCTGAAGTTCAGTTTCAGAGAATAAGAATTACAAATATGAATATGCCAATAGCACTGTGCCACCCACTTTCGAGAACAAACAAAAGGGGTTGGGGATTTAGCTTGGTGGCAGAGCACCTGCCTAGCATGCGCAAGGCCCTGAGTTCGGTCCTCAGCCTGGAAAACAAAAAAAGAACAAACAAAAAATCCATAGTCTTCAACTCCTAGGGATTGTATGTAGTCTAATGTTCCATTCAGTAGTATTTAGATCTTCTACCTATAAATTTTTAACAATTTAAGTTCTATTTTTTTTTTTTTTTGCACTGGGAATTGAACCCCACTGAGCTACATCCTCGATTCTCTTTCTTTGTTTTTTCTTTTCATTTTTTAAAGAGAGAGGGACAGTGAGAGAGACAGAGAAAGAGAGAAACAACTTTATTTAGTTTTTCACATGGCCTTCGTTGCTCCAACGCTCAGTTGTGTACGTGGTGCTGGGGTTTGAACCCGGGTCCTCGTGCTTGCCAGGCAAGCGCTGAAACCGCCGAGCCACCGCTCCAGCCCCTTAAGTTCTATTTTTATTGTTCCCTAGCTCCTTTTCACAAAACCGATTTTAATGTTTGTCAGACATCAGTACAAGTTTTAGAGAAATTACCTGGGCCCTCAGTGTTGGGAGTTTAAATTAACTGGACGTTCATGATATTCAGTTTATTCTCAGTTGAGTATGTGTGTCCCCAGCACCTGACAAAGGCTTCGATGTCAGAAGGGGAGTAAACATGCCACCTGGTTTAGTAGCAGACCTCTTCTGAAGTTTCGTTCGTTTTCTACAGAAGCGAGAGGGAGGAAAGAAAACCAGCTCTGTCCTCAGGATATACTTACTAACTTACTGAGCCAAATCTAGATTAATGAACATTTGGGTGGCTTACAGGATGGTCTGCAAGATATTTTGATGGAAGAATTTCTGCAATGCCTTCATTGTTATAAGCAGCCTCAAAAAAAAAATTGCAAAACGACTTGGACATTCCAGATACCCTCTTTCTTGGTACTAAAAAATGGCTGTCCTATTCTTAGAAACTATAGTACAGTTATCACCTATCATTTGTTCTGTTTTTCTCCTTTCTTTAGTGTCTAAAACAACATTTCTGGATTCCTTTCACATATTAGATCTTCTTACTTACCTTTTATGTCCAACACAAAGGAGAAACTTTCCCTTGAATGAAAAACTCAGCTAGCTTCTCAAAAATAAGGAACCATTACTCTTTTGCTTGCCATTTGATACACTTTCAGTTACCACTTTTACTTTGTGTGGGAATGTCTGAAAAAATGCATTTCCTTCAACAGAAGTCACAGCTGTATAAATAGCAAAAAGTAACTTTTTATCCCATAGCGTCTTTTTTTTCTTTTTTAAAGAGAGAGGGACAATTTTTATTTAGTTTTTCATGTGGCCTTTGTTGCTCGGAGACTTCATTGCGTAAGAGGTATTGGGGTTTGAACTCGTGTACTTACACATGCTGGGCAAGTGCTGTAACCGCTGAGCCACCGCTCTAGCCCTATCCCGTGGCTTCTAAAGCCAAATTGGACATGAAGGACATAACTAAATACAACTCCAAACTTTCAGCATATTGGGAGGCATGTGGAAAAAACTTTTTTAGGCTCTTGTCAGGAGGACAACAGCTCAGCATCACAAGCCAGTTGTTTGACTGTATTGTATTGCTTTCATGTAGATGATGCTTATAATTTGGAAACTGTAGTGACAATTTCAACTTTCATTCTTTCAGTAATTTATTTTTTCCAGTACTGGACTGAACCCAGGTGCTCTATACTGAGCTACATCCCTAGCCCTCTTTTTTTTTTTTTTTTTAGACAGTGGCTTTCTAAGTTACCCAGGGTGACCTCTAACTCATGATCTTCCTGCTTTAGCCACCCAAGTCACTAGGATTACAGGCATGTGCCACAACACCAAGCCTTTTAGTAACATTTTTTATTTCACTTTTTTTTTTAAAGAGAGAGGAAACAGAGAATCAACTTTATTTTTTCATCTGGCATTTGTTTCTCTGACACTTGGCTGTATACGTGGTGCTGGGTATGAACCCAGATCATTGCACATGCCAGGCGAATGCTCCCAACTCCTGAGCCACAGCTCCAGCCCCTTTATCCCACATCTTTTTTTTTTTTTTTAAGAGAGAGAGAAACAACTTTATTTAGTTTTTTTTTTCACATGGCCTTAGTTGCTCCAACACTCAGTTGTGTACGTGGTGCTGGGGTTTGAACACAGGTCCTCATGCTTGCCAGGAAAGCGCTGAAACCACTGAGCCACCGCTCCAGCCCTTTTATCCCACATCTTAACCTTTATGTGAGAACTGTAATGTTTCAAAAATCAAAAATAAGGGGAAATGTGTTATTTGTCTTAATTATCTAGTCAAGGGGTCAGTAAACTTTTCCTTAAAGAGCCTGACTGAAAATATTTAATTGCAAGACAAATTGAGGATAGTATAGAGGTACTTATAGTAATTTAAAATGTATGTATTTAGGGGCTGGAGCGGTGGCTCAGTGGTTTTGGTGCTTGTCTGGAAAGCACGAGGACCCAGGTTCAAACCCCAGCACCACGTACACAACTGAGTGTTGGAGCAACTTAAGGCCATGTGAAAAACTAGAGTTGTTTCTCTCTTAAATAAAAAAAAATAAAATGTATGTATTTAGGGACCGGGGCATACGTAGCTGAGTGGATAGAGTGTGCGTAGCATGTATGAGGCCCTCGGTTTGATCCCTGACTTATTTTTTTTAAGGGGGAGTTATTTTTATTTTTTTATCTGTTTTTTGTTTTTCCTCCACTAGTTATGTACGTGGTACTGGGGATCGAACCCAAGACCTTGTGCATGCCAGGCAAGTGCCTTACCACTGAGCTACCTCTCCAGCTCTGATCCCAGACTTTTAAAAATAAATAATAGATACCTATTAGAATTGTAAAACCATTCTTGCATGGTAGGCTGTACAAAAACAGATGATAAACTGGATTTGGCCAGCAGGCCATCATTTCACCAACCCTGCTTTCTTTTCTTATAGCCCATGGCTGGAAGTTATGGAGTGATGGGTGATGACGGTTCTATTGATTACACTGTTCATGAAGCCTGGAATGAAGCCACCAATGTTTACTTGATAGTGATCCTTGTTAGCTTTGGTCTCTTCATGTATGCCAAGAGGTAAATTTGTTAGCATCTCCAGACAGAAAAGAAACTAGGCATTTGAGAATTTTGCAGGATTTTTGTTTTAAAAATCTGAATTGAATGCATAAGTTTGAATTTCATCAGAATTTGTGTTCCTGCTGACAGATGCTATTGATTCTCTGGTCTTAAGAACAGGTGACTGAGGTTTGGCTTTGAAATTTCATTGCTTTAAGAGGTGAAGACAAGTACAGCTCTTGACACCCAAGACAGCTATTCTAAACTTGCATTTCTGTCACTTCTAGCCTAGCCTAATTTTTATCATCGTCCTGAGTTCTTTGTCACTGCCCAATGAGCACACATTTTTTTGGCCCAAGTCCCTGAAATGTTGACCCTAACTCTACGTATTCAGCAATTCTTTCTGCCCAGTTTAAGCTTTTCCTTGTTTTTTGTGCGTGGCACTATCATGGCACTTTAAGCAATATTGCTCTTACCTGATTACTTGATTATCCATTTCACGAAAACATTAGTCCCTTCAGAATAAGGAGCTTGTTTTTTTACCTTTGTGTCTTTTACCTTGGTGTGCCACTTAGTACAAATCTTCAATAAATATTTCCTGCCTTAATTCCAGCAGTTGTAGCTTAATGTAACTGCTGTCTTTCACATTCCCTCGCTCTTTTTCTTTAAGAGTAAGAATAATAAATAAGGAGAAGGGTGGCTTTAAAGAGGAAGAGCAGGACTTGGAATGTAACTCAGTTGTAGAGGACTTGCCACATGTGCACATGATCTTGTGCTCAATCCCCTGCACCTAAAAAACAAAATGAAAAAGGAAAAAAAAAAAAAACAGTATTCACTGGCCTGGCCTGGGGATGGTTCAGAAGCCACGCTTGCTCTTAGGTACATATGCTCATCCTTCCTGGCCATGTGGCTCTCCTAGAGCAGCTGGATTGCTGGCTGCCAGGATTGGGACGGCAGGCAGTGGGACTGCAGGGAGTAGGTGGAAAAGGCTCCATATGTTACCACTGATCCACTTGCAGGTAATAGTTTCCTCTAAAAAGAGCCACTACCTCCTCCCCATTTTTATTTTAAAATCAGAGGCATACTATTCCTGTTTTTAAAAAGATGTCCTCACTAAGGCCATGTTATTGTATTTTAAGAAATATTTTAATTCATTATTTTACAAATCAAGGTCAGCAATCTGTGCACTTTTAGTGTGTTCTCCAACCCAGTAATTCGTCTTCATTTGAATGTCAAGAGAGAAAAATTAGATATTTTCTTGTTGGTCAATTTTTCCATAAAATACCTAGCTTTTCTTAGGGGTTAAGAATCACAATGGAAGTACCCCACTTTGTATATTAAATGGGTGTGTTCAGTATTTCTTTTCTCTCACAGTCCTATAGCTATACATGTACAGCCTCATACTTTTTAATGAAGGAAGGAGTAGTTGAGCCAAAGAAATCACCTCATAAAGAAAACTTAGAAAAATAAAATGGACTTATCCTTTCGTCTTTTTAATGTGACATCTGATTATCAGGATAATGAGAATATTACATTCCTGTAGGCACTCATACAAATCTCTCTTCTGCACTGATTTGTATTTTAGAAATAAAAGGAAAATTATGAGGATATTCAGTGTGCCACCTACTGAAGAAATGTCAGAGCCCAACTTTTATGATACAATGAACAAAATTCGCTTAAGACAACAACTGGAAATGTATTCCATTTGTAAGTATATTCTGTGCTGAACTATATCCATATATATATATATTTAAAATAGATCTTCTGGAATTAAGTCCAAGGTTATGAACAATAGATGGAAATAAAAACTTAGCACCTTTTTTCAGATGTTTAACAGTTTCAGAAAAGACATATTTACCATGAAGCTTATGCTACCAGACCCTTTGCTTACATGGGGCACTTTCCAAGGCCCTGAGAACTGCTCTAGCAATGTGTTCACATGATCATATTTTTGTAATTTGGGGAAAAATTAATATTTTAATCCATTATTTAAGACTGCTATCTCTTCTTATTCTAATTTTTCTTTCTTGTGCTTCCTCTCATATGGAGTGGCAATGAAGTGGCCAAGAATATTTTGGGGATCTGGCTAAAAAGAAGTTGAGTTGGAGCTAAATTAAGTTTGGTGTGAAGTATGTATTTGTAGAGTTTAAAGTCACTTCTATTATAATTACTCCACGTCAAAGTAGTAAAAGAATAGCTTCTAGGAGGATGACATGTGACATCAGGGTATTAGACCAGGGGGTCATTTCTCACAATCAGCTCTGCAAGTGTGTAGGCAGCAGAGAAGAAACAAAGTTTAAAGCATGTGGGTCCTGGAGCTGGGCATGGTGGTGCAAGCCTGTAATTCCAGCTACTCAGGTGGCTAAGGGCAGGAGGATCACAAGTTCAAGGTCAGTTTGGGCAACTTAGACCCTGTCTCAAAAAAGAAAACAATGCATAGGTCTAGAGTGATTTGTACATATAAACCGTAGCCTTTTATGCCTCCATTTAAAATAATAAGGTATGGTTTCCATGCTGAAGTGAGTAAAACAACATGTATAGTGAATGGGATGCCGCTGTTACCAAATGAAATAACCAGATTAATCTACATGTGATATAAATGTTCCATATAATTATGTGGCATGGAGGGAGGCATGGGAAGATATACAATAGGTAATTGACATTTTATTGCCTTGGTGGGAACTGCATGAGGGTTAAGGAAAAAGAACTGGACAGTTTTATTTGTTTATTTATTTATTTTTTATTAGAAGTATATAGAGATACAGTTGAGGGGGAAACATTATCAAAACAATAGCAATCAATGTATATATACTTTGTTATCCAGGGGTAATGCCAAAACATGGATGAACACCTTAGGTTTTACCTGTTGCAGTTTCCCCCAGAAGAACTCATGGGTTAAATACGTAGCTCAAGGAGGAATGACATTGGCTTCTGGGATGGTTCCCCCATCTTCCCAATCTCCAGACTCCTATGAATTCTTCATATACCCTCCCCCCTCCCCATCCTCCTCCCGACACCTCCAAGCATCCTAGAGAGCCATCCCCCTATTACTCTGAAAGTCATTCAATTTGAAGTTTTGTTGGGTTAGCTGTCTGCCCTATTGCTTCCCCATAAATTCTAGCATCAACAGATGAGAGAAACCATTTGGCCCTTGAGTCTCTGAGATTGGGAGACTTCACTAAGCATAATTCTATCCATCTCCATCCATTTGATTTCAAAAGCCATAATATTGTCCTCTCTAATGGCCGAGTAGTATTCCATTGTATATATGTACCAAAGCTTTTGTATCCACTCGTCGAGTGAGGGGCATCTGGGTTGGTTCCATAGTCTAGCTATAGTAAATTGAGCTGCTATAAACATTGAGGAAGCCACATCAATATAATACGCTGATTCTAACTCTTTTGGGAAAATACCCAGGAGTGGGATAGCTGGGTCATAAGGTGGTTCCATTCTTAATTTTTTGAGGATTCTCCATACAGCTTTCCATAGTGGCTGAACCAGTTTGCAGTCCCACCAGCAGTGTAACAGTAGAAATGGACAATTTTAAAGAGAAATGTTCACAGTAAAATCTGAAGTGTACATGTGTTATCAGTGCAAAATAAGAAATAAAACTAATTTAACTCAGCAATATTATTCATAATAGCCAAAAGGTGGAAACAACCCAGGATGTCCTTACCAGATGAAAGGATAAGCAGAATGTGCTACATATATATAATAGAATATTACTTTACCTTTAAAGGGAAAGCAGTTCTGATCCATGCTGCAGTATGGATGAAGCTTGATGAAATTCTGCTGAGTGAAATAAGTCAGTCACCAAAGTACAGACACCGTTTTCACTTACATGAGACAAATCAAAGAGGGAAAAAAAAGTAGAAGGGTGGTTGCCAGGAGCTGAGAACGGAGGTGTGTGTGGAGCTATTTTTTAATGGGTACAGAGTTAATTTAGGATGAGGAAGAGAGTTCTATGGATGGATGGTGGTGGTAGTTGCATAATAGCATGAATGTACTTAATGCCACTCATTTGTACATCTAAAAGTGGTTTAAATGATAAATTTTATGTTACACTTGTTTCACCACAATAAAAAAATCTTTTTTAAAAATTAAGTATTTTTTAAATGTACAAAGTTAGACATTCTGTGTAGAAAATTATAAGAATTAAGTTTTCAGTGATACTCAAAACAGAAGTGCTCTCTTACTATATATACTTATAATATAGCAGGTACAATTATAACTCACTGTACTATTTTTTATGGGAATGACATAAAATTTTATCAGCATTCCTGTTTGCAGAGTATATTAATTTTCTGTTAATGCTATAACAAGTTACTTCATAATTGGTGGCTTAAAATAATACAAATGCATTGTCTAGCAGTTTTTTAGGTTAGAAGACCTACAGTAGTCTCACTGGTCTGAAATTAAAGTTTCAGTGCGTTTCCATTTTATGGAGACTCTAGGGGAAAATCTTTTCTTGACCCTTTCCAGCTCCCAAAGGCTGCCTACATTTCTTTGTTAGTGGTCCTATTCCTCCATTTTATAAGCCAGAAACATTGCATCTGTCTGACTGTTCATTAACATTCATATTTCCCTCTGTGAATTAAGCCAAGAAAGATTCCGATTTTAAAGGCCCATGTGATTAAATTGGGCCCAGTAATCCAGGGTAATCTCTCCTTCTCAGAATCCTTTCCTCCAACAAATCTTCAAAGTCCCTTTTGCCATATAAGGTGATAGTCACAGATTATGGGGATTAGACAGTGGACACTTTGGGGAGGCATTATTCGTATAAACAAAAGACTGGATTTGCACATACATATGGATTTGCACATTTAATGAATCCCAGCCCAGTGGATCATTCTTAATGTCTATGATATGTATTGTCCTGATAAAGTCAGCCAGTTCAAGAGGAAATACCAAACAAAATTATTTTTCTTAAAAGAACTCCTGAAGTTGTGAGATTTAGGTATACAAATCTGGATCTACCACAGGGAGTATAAACAAGTACTGTCTGTTTTTTGGCTAGTAAAAACTGAAATGTACTGCACTTGTCTGGCATATGCGAGTTTGCGGGTTCAAACCCTAGCACCATGAACCCAACGAAGTCTTGGAGCAATGAAAGCCACATGAAAAACTAAAACAAACAAAAAAAAAAAAGATTCATTGATTCCCTCTTTCTCTCGCACTGTTCCTCTCTCTTTAAAAAACAAAAACAAAAAAAAAAAAGCAAAAAAACTTTAATGAAGTTATAAGGCTAAGCAGTGAATGATATTCACAAAGATTTTTAGTCCTGTATCTTCTTTAGTTTCAGGTTAAGATAGTTTTTCTTCAGCAAGTATTTCTTAGAAATATATAAAGAAGATAGAATTGCATATCTGTTTCTTCTAGTTTATATTGGTGACATTTATGTTTAATAGTTTCTTAGGCTTATAAGTTAATGTATTCAGATTCCTTATGGTGCAGACAAAAGCATTAAGGTGGAAATAAAGGACAAGAAAGGAAATTGCAAAGCATTACTAGCTTAATAAATGTTTATCCTGAATTTCAAGTTATGAGTAACCCTGATACATAGTAATAGTAAAGATAAAAGTGGATTGAGCAATGTTGAGAATTCAGAGGATCAGGAAGTGAAATAAATTTCTCTAAAGAAGTAAAATTGCCTAATTCTTAACTGATTTTTTTACTGGTACTCATGACTACAATTTAACAGTGTTAGGTAATAATTATTTTGCATTCTTATTAATTTTTCTTTCTTTTTTTAATAGCAAGGAAGTATGACTATCAGCAGCCACAGAGCCAAGCTGAAAGTGTGCAGCTCTCATTGGAATGAAACCTTAGAAAATGAACAACAGAAGTAATTGTTATTTTCTTTCTGCTAAAATATGAATAGCATTAAAAAAAATTCTGTCTGTGCAAAATCATTTTACTTGCGACTTTTCCCCGTCTTTTTTGCATTATATTTTGTTTTTTAAAATTGCTTCTCTCAGTCATTTGATACACATACAGATGACTCAGAAGGCATGAAAACAGAAGGGGGCTTTACCTTTTGGGGACTTTGGAATTTTTTCAGGATACAGTCAGTGAGAAATAAAAACCTGTCTTTGGAAGCGAGATTTCTAGAGCTTATGCCACCTTCATTAGGATATTTTTTCTAAAATTAAAAAATTAAAATATAGCCATTAGAATAGCTTCCTTTAAGATTGTATTCTGTGAGAAGTGTAATATCAATAATAGACTAATGTGTGTTCTTATTACTGATAATGGCTCAAATTAGAGAGCTTTGCTTCTTCAGATCTTGTGCACTTTAACTGTCTTTTCTGTATCATGACACATACCCATCCACTAATTTTAGAAGCTTTCTATAACTGAATTTTTATCCCTTAATTGTGCTCTAGGAGTTCTTTCTTTTTTTTTTTCTTTAAGTGGGTTTGGAAGATTTTGGGTTTTCTTTGGGCCATACTGATGGCCATCTTTTGGACAAATGGATACTTCTACATTGGTGTTGGCAGCATGCTTTTCAGTTCTGTCACTATCACGGTGTAATTTTACTTTCTGTTTTCTTCTGCTTTTCTGAAGATCCTCCTCTCGTGCCATTTTGTACTATACAATGAAATGTTTTTACCTAATTTTTCATATTTATTTAAATAAAAGCTTGTTGAAGGTAGTGGTAGGGAAGTCCAACTGTCTTTATAACTCAATTTTTTAATTAAAATTTTTCCTAATTTTAAGAGTTAATAATAATTTCAATGATTATTTCTTTTTATTGTGAAATTAAAGAATTAAGTTTAAAATGAAAATTAAAGTTTAGACAAACTAAAACTAGGGATATTGTATGTACTTTTAAAATTTGATTATATAATTAAAAATGTATATATTATATATGGTGAATTGTTAACCAAATGGGATAATTCTTAACTCACAAAAGAGTCTGGATGCACACCCTATATGTAGAATTAAAAACTGACTAAAAGATTGTAAACAGTTTTACATATGGGCTATGGTAGCAGATAGGCAAGGATACACTCTTAAATTTTTGTTTGCCTTAGGAGAATTTAATCTGGGGCACAATCTGGGCAAATTACAGAATTTAAGAACTTAATTGGAACATAAGCTGGGCAAATTATAAAAACTGGCTATCTCACATGGTTTGTAAAAATAATGTACATAAATAAATAAGAATCATATAAATGAAATCAATTATTTTATTTGTGTCCAGTAGACCCAGTCATAACTAAAAACTGGTAGATTATTGACTGCCAACCTTGGCAAGTGACAGAGGATGAAATTTGTCCTCATTTTTTTCCTTATAGCTAATTGATGGGAATTGCACACCCCACTGGCAGGAACAACATTGAGTTGAGCTTTGAAGTTTCTTCCCTGCTACAACAGCTGGACTGCGAAAAGGGTGGAAGCCCTGCAGCCACACTTCAAAGTGACACCAGCTGATTGCCCTACTTCTGCCCTGCATCCACAGAGGATCCCATTCAACTATTTTCTTTGGAAGAAAAATGGGATGACTAACAAACTAGTAACCAACACTTATATGTTCTTTTTCCTTGTTTCTTCTTTCCTTTTGTAATGCATAAGATATTTAGCAGTAAGCATTGGTCAGTCTCTACTGGTGTACAGCTTGAGTGTGTTAAAAACTGGATGTTTAGTTGATGCTAGCCAAGCTACACTAAGGGAGGAAGTTAACCACCAAAGGGCACCGATGTTTGCTATTGGCCTCACACTGTTAGGTTGAGTTATTTATGTGATTCATCAGAAAATCTAATGCAGGATTTATGGTAAAATTGTCATGTCAGAAATATTTTAAGTATTTAGTGGAAATGAGGTAAAATAGAGATAATAAAAAAAGCTTCAGGTATTAAGATGGTATAAGAATAAATTTAACCTGGAAAATACAATTAAGGAATGAAAAGACAAAAGGATATTGGGTGGAACCAACTAACTCATTCAACCAATGGTTATTCTGTATATAGGCAGTGTGTTGGTAATATGCCATCCTTTTCCATAGTATATTCTATCCCAGTAGCAGAAGTAGAATGGGAATATGTATCAGAAAACTAAATGGAAAGAAGGTGGGCACTTGGCTTACCTCCAACCTGTATGCAAAATAGTACCATAAAATAGGGACTTGATCTTAATTTATTTTCCACTTAACTCCTGATAGCCAGAAACAAACTGTGAAGCAGGAAATGTTCCCCAACTCTTCCATTTTGGGTCCCTGTCCATCCCTGTATAAGCCTGTGTGGGTGAGACAGATCTTGCATGAGAAGTTAAGAGTAGTGATGGCATTAAATGGAGAATTAAGTTGTGAAAAATCCTGTAGACTCCTGTAGCAGACATGGAAACTTTCCTTGATTTCTAACCCCAGTGAAAAAAGTGACACTCAGCATTGGATTCTATAATAATGTATATCCTTTAATTAGATAATAGTTTTTAAAAACTAAATTAGATTACTTTTGGGCTAAGAAATCTAAATTTCTTGAGAAAAAACACTATATAAACATCTATGAGAGAAAAGTGAATGTTTTATTATTTTTGTTGTTGTTTTTTGGGTGAGAGGATGGACTTACAAACATCTCTGAGTAACATTTTTATTTTGAGGTTTAAAAATCAGGCCTGGGGGGCTGGAGCAGTGGCTCGGCAGTTTTGGCACTTGCCTGGCAAACACAAGGACCCGGGTTCAAATCCCAGCACCATGTACACAACTAAGTGTTGGAGCAACTAAGGCCATGTGAAAAACTAAATAAAGTTGTTTCTCTCTTTTTCTATCTCTCTCACTGTCTCTCTTTAAAAATAAAATTAAATAAAATAAAAATCAGGCCTAGGGGATGGAGCTTAGTAGTAGATCATGTCCTTGTCATTCTCAAGACCTGGATTCAAATCCCAGAGGTACAGAAATAAATAAATAAATTTAATTTAATTAATTTTCAAAATCAGGGCCATTCATAGATGACTACAATTTAATATAATTCTTTTTCTTGTTGTTTTTTACTGGTATATTAAAGTTATACATAATGATGAGACTTATTGTTACATATTCATACATGCACACAATATAACAATATAGTTTGACCAACATACCTCCCCAACACTCCCCCACTCCCACCCTCTGGTCCCTTGCTTCTGCTGATTGCCTCTTGAAATTGTGTGGCAATTATTTAGTTTCCTTTATTGTACCTGCTGTGGTATTTTGTCTAACCCAAAGTAAATGCTTAGGAAATATTTGCTGAATTAATTAGTTAATTTACTTGTAAGTTAGTAGAATTTATATTTGTGTGTGTGTGTGTTTAACAGGTGTTTGTAGGTTGCCGATTCTGTCAATGGCAGAGTAGTTGTGTCAGGCTAACTCCTACAGATATCTGTGAGTTCAGAACAGAATATTTTAAAAGCAACTCTTTCAAGGTAACAGTTGGCAGATAAAACAGAAGGAAGATGACCCTTGAAAGAAGGGGACTGGACAGTTTAGGATTTGTGTGTATATGACCTTATTGCATTTCCAGTGCACAGTTTAGGAATAAGCTAGAACTGAAAGAGGAAGCAGTAGTCCTCCTGATTTGAGGAATATGAGGACACAGTTCAGGATTTCTGGAAATACTGCAAAAGTGAGGGTGACATCACAGAAAGAAATGAGCCACAGAAAGAGGACTTCCAGGACTTCCAAAATCTGCACGTAAATGTTGCCAAGTCCTTCCTTGGCTGGTCCCTCAATGATACATCTACCAAGGAGACTCAGGAGTCTAGCAGAAAGCAAATAACCGAATGGCTGAAAGACCTGAGCAGTTTCCAGTCACTGCACATTTTGGGAATTACAGTTTGGTTTCTGCCAAATGAGTTGGTAGCTAGAATAAAAATCAACACTTTCCAGAGAAAGGTATCGGAACCTAGAGATTCCACACCATGTTGTTCCCATTGACTAATATACAATAAGAAATTACAGGGAATGGGAACAGGAAAATGAGACCACATAGCCAAAAGAGAATAAAAATGGGAAAATGTGGTCCATAGTCTGGGGAAATAATATAAACTGACTTCAAAATGACTCAGCTGTTGAATTAGCATACATGGACTTGAAAGCAGCTGTTACAGATATGTTTAGCTAGGTGAAATACTTTTAGATAAATGACAGTTGAGAAGACTTATCAACAACAGGTCTGCTGCACAAAAAATGCTAAAGGAAGCTATCTGGTTTAAAGAGAAGCAGCAGGTAGAAACTTGATGTGGGGCAGCTGGAGCAGTGGCTCAGTGGTTATTGCACTTGCCTGGCATACATGAGTACGCAGGTTGGAACCCCAGCATCATGTACACAACAATGTGTCAGAGCAATGAAAGTCACATGAAAAACTGAATAAAATTGATTCTCTCTCTCTCACTGTCCCTCTTGGTCTTAAAAAAAAAAAAAGAAAGAAATTTGATCTAGGCAAACTATAGGCACAATGAATGAACATATGGGAAGAGGCAATGACAGAATGATAGAATAAGAAGGGTTTTTGCCAAGTGAGAAAAAAAATACAGGAGTTTCTTATACTACTATAACTTTTAAGCTTGAAATTTTTTTTAATGGGGAAAAAATTTACAAATAAATTTCTTAGTAAACCAGATTTATTTCTCATGCCAGACCAGTCATCAGCAAACCTGAAAAATAGGCAAGGTATCTGTGTTAGTACATTTTCTATTGCTATAACAAAATAAATAAAGCTGGGAACTTTATAAACAAAAGAGGTGCATTTCACTTACAGTTTCAGAGGCTGAAAGTCAAAGATAGGACCATCCTATCAATTCAGCCTCTGATAAGGACCCTTTGGGTACATCACATCATGGAAAGAAAGGAAAAGAATGAAAAGAGTAATTTCTTTTTGTCGTTGTTTGTTTTATTTTACAATGCTGGGGATTCAACTCAGAGCCTTAAGCATGCTAAGCAAGTACCCTATCACTGAGGTATAACCCCAGCCTTGAAAAGAATGATTCTGTATGGCACAGTGAAGTCTACCTCTGTGAGACAGGAAGATAGATAATAACAGATGAGTGAATGTGAAGGACTCTTCCAGTTCCGAACTTATGAAATATTGAGAAATGTGAAAGATTAGATGTGGAAGAAATATCTCTGGTGGCAAAAAGGAAAGGCACAAAAGCAGATATATAAAAAGGTCATTTCTGTCAAACATAAAGTGTTTTTCTGAATACTTTCTGAACTTAAGACTGGTGTTTAAAACAAAAACACAAATAATAATTGATCAACTTTCCTTTTGGAGTCCAAGCTTTCCTTCGTCCACCGTGTACCTTGCTATTATAGCAAATGCTCAACAAATAATTAAATTGAATCTTCTGTTACTTACGCTATCCTAGAAAGTGGTCAGGCCTATGGAATACTCTCATTCTCACAGTTTTTAAAACTTTTTTCAGTCCAAAGAGAATAGCAATGATCCTACCATTCTTGCAGCTCTCTACTGGCAGTCCAGTACACTTTGTGAAAATGGTTAAAATCCAATTATATGACATATTATTATTCTCCAAAAAGCAAAAGAGGGAGAATGGGGTTTGCCTCCAAATGTTCCGGGACAATGTACCATACATTTTAAAGGAGTTATAACTTTGTAAAACTAATTGTGTAATAGGGCTGAGAATGCTGCTCAGTGGTGAGTGGTTTACCTAGCCTGTGTGAGGTCCAGAGTTCAATCCCAAGAACCACACATTCTCTCTCTCTCTCATGTGGGGATACGAACACTCACATTTTTAAAATGTGAGTGTTAAATTTTTTCATCAGTCAACTCTATTATGCCAATGAAAATGGTGTTACAAAAAAGCAAACAGAGCGTTATAACATTTTATTTTAGTTGGTTTTCAAGTTCTAAGGTCTTTTAACTAATGATAATGATTAGCAAGCACAAAGGTATTTGCATTCCAAAAAGGAGCTAAAGAGATTTCAGGGTCTGACATGGTGGCTTACACCTATAATCCCAGTGACTCCAGGGGCTGAAGCAGAGAATCACCAATTCTTTGAGTTCAGCCTCAGCAAGCAATTTAGTAGGGCCCTAAACAACTTAGTAAGACCCTGTCTAAAAAAATACAAAGGATTGGGGATGTAGCTCAATGGTAGAGTGATCCTAGGTTTAATCCCCAGTATCAGATAAATAAATTTAAAAATATTTGATAAAGAGATTGCAGGTAATTTACAAATTTGCCAACTAGTATTTGGACAATCTTGAGTGGACCAATCACATCTTTTTTTTTTTTTTTTAAAGAAAGGGAACAGTGAGAGAGAAAGCAATTTTTATTTAGTTTTTCATGTGACTTTCATTCCTCAGACACTTCGTTGTGTACATGGTGCTGGGGTTTGAACTCACATTCTCATGCATGCCAGGCAAGTGTAGTAACCACCAAGCCACTGCTCCAGTCCTGATCAATCACAATTTTAAGAGTAGTCATGATCAGCTGGGGTCTGGTGGCACCAACCAGTGATTCATGAGGCTGGGGCAGGAGGATCCAAAGTTTGAGGCCAGTCTGGGCAATTTAGCAAGACCCTGTCTCACAATTTAAAAAAGAAAAAGGAGCTGGGAATGTAGCTCAGGGTAAATAACCCCTGCATTCTATCCCCAGTAGGGCAAAAATTAATTGTAATAAGGGAGTACTAGTCATAGTTCGAGGATTGTTTTTACAAGTTAATGTTCTCCATTGTTATGTTTAGATTAAGCAGATTACCATGTCCTTCCAAGTGTTGTGACAATATCATGTTTTGAATTCATTGAAGTCACCATCCTCCATAAGTTATAGTTCTTAAGCAAAGTCTGACATGCTGTTGTCTAGTATATCAGTAAAATATCCATCAATCAAACATTGTATATTGAAAGCTAATAGCAACTGAGCAAATATGCCGACAGTCCAGAATACCAGAAATTCACTGATCTAGATAATTGCTAGATCCTCCATAGGGAGGAGGGTAGGGAATAGGAAGGACATCAAGGTGACCAGAGGGAGGTAGTATGGGTGAATCTAATCTTAGGGGAACCTCCGACTTCCACGAGAAGTCCAGTTAACTTGGGGCTTAAGTAAAATGAAACATGGAACCATGGGGAACTCGAAGGGGGAAACCATGATCTGGCACCAGTATTGGGTTGTTCTGTCCTTACACTGCTGTTCTTGATTGTTTGATGATGAACCCCTCCTAATTGTAAGACCATGTCTATCGAATAAAACAAAAAAAGAAAGAAAGGGGGCTGGAGCGGTGGCTCAGCGGTTTCGGTGCTTGCCTGGCAAGCACGAGGACCTGGGTTCAAACCCCAGCACCACGTACACAACTGAGTGTTGGAGCAACTAAGGCCATGTGAAAAACTGAATAAAGTTGTTTCTCTCTTTCTCTGTCCCTCTCACTGTCCGTCTCTCTTTAAAAAAAAAAAAAAAGAAAGAAAGAAAGGCAGGCTAGTTCCAAGGACAGATTTTCATTTACCTATAAACTCCAAATAAATAAAAGTGGCTGGAAACTTAATTACTCAAAATTTGCATATTTAATTGCATTCCAACTTTACTTAAGGTTTTTGAGGTTTTGGGCCACTTCTTAGATGCCTTACTTAATAACCTGTGGTGAAATAGAATTAATAACAATTCTTATATGCTGACTTAATACTTGTCAAATATGCCCTTTGTTTAAAAAAAAATGGTCCTGGCAAATCTGGCAGGTTTCAAAAGGATTATAAATTTTTAGAAACTCTAGTGCTTAATTATAGCTGTGGAGAAATTTGAGAAGAGCATATTAACTAACATCTGACAAATATAGACACTTAACTATCCCACTGGCTAACAGCTTTGACTGAAGCTTGACATTGCTTGTTCAAGCTGTTTGAGAGTTAACTTGAAATGTTTCTGAATGGTGGGAAGTCACTTCATGGTCCAAATTATCATTTTCCTTTTGAATTCTATTAGAACTTGTGATTATAGGCGGGGCAAAAGGATCTAGTTCATATTTCTCCTAAGAAATTGAAATAAAAGTTGAATTTGGTTTAGTTTATATTAAATAACATTACATAAAATCAAAGGGGACTTCTATTTCTGTATATGACAGGACAATTTTGAAAACACCAGTATAAATAATCAACTTAGTAAAAATTTAACAGAACATAGAATTGGAAATCTGAGTTCAATTGGCACTGAATCACTTTGCATTTGAGCACATCGTTAGCCTCGCTTGGTTTATCGTTAATGGGAGTAAGACTGCCTTTACCCTAGGGATGTTCAGATTCTAAATCGTATGCAGTTTGAGTTCCTTGATATTCTTTTAATACATTAATGAATGGTATGCTTAAGAGTCTGAAAGAACATATCAGGTGTGGGTTTCCTCCAGTCCCTCCAGCTATACATTATTTGTTCTTTCACTTTCTTTGCAGTCCAGGAAAGGTGACTGGTAAGGAAAATTTATAATGTACATGAATCAGATCATCTAAAAATTTGCTGTCTATGAACACACAGCTAGTTATCACTCATTTTGATTATATTTTAAAAACTTTCAGTCTCATGTATCATACCTTCAAGTATTTTTCAGATGGAAATACGGGCACTGAGAAAGTAAGGGAGAGGCCAATTGGTGAACACTGGGATCATGTTATCTCTTCTGGAACTTTCCAGACTGTTTTGTGATTCTCATAATAGAAATAGGAAGGTCTGGAGGTTTATTCATTGTTTTCAGAGGACAGTAATGCAGATATTATGACTGGGAATAATGTAGCATGCTTAATTTATGGGATAAAAAAGCAGTCATACTCAAGTCTCTTCAAGATAAAAGGAAAGTCAAGCACATGGCAGCAAATAATTTATCCTTACAGCCTTTTTAAAGTTTTACTCCCAAACACTCAAATTTAAGGGATTCTTTTTTCTTTCTTTTTGTTCATTTGATTACCTGATAGTTTATAAATCACAGGTCTGTTTTGTACATTTTGTACCAGACAAAGTCTGGGCTCGCAAAGATTGTAGAGAGTTCACAAAAGCCACTTAACATACTTGGTTGTCATTTAAATTATGACTTTGAAAACAAAAGAAGACAAGCTCTTTTACAGTGATAGGCAGGTTTACATAAATTGCTATGTGAGTGGAATTCAGGATAATTTTAGTTCATATTGAAAAAATTCTTCATTGACACTCTGCCATAATACTCCATGATATTTTGCAAAATATTTACAGCAATTAATAAGTATAATGGTTCCACTACCTTCTCCTCTATATATTTTTTCTCCAAGTCATGGATTCCGAAGCCCCCAGGTTTTCCCTGGATGATTGGAAGAAGTATAGTTTTTCATCCAAAGCATTTATCCTGCCATAGAACAGGAAAGGTGAGAGACAGCCTGAGGAGCACAGACGTGTTCTATTTGCAGAACTATTTGCATTATTGCTTATCTAATCATTTTGTGATTTATATAATTAAAAATCATCCTCAAGGGGGTGATGATTTGTTATATGGAGGGTTTTCTGTGATGGGTGACAATATTCAATTGTTTGGCCTAGGTAGTAATTACATGAGCATCTGCCTTATAATTACTCATTAAGCTGTTTATTTGTTTTGTGTTGTTTTTGGTGCATTTTATTTTAAACAAAAAATTTACTCAACCCAGTTGTCATATGAACTGCTACAAAAGGCAAACATAAAGAACTAGTTTTGTGGACTATTATTAGGTTTTAAAAACATATAAAGTAGAACTAACATAAAAATAAGCCAGAGATCTCAACTCTATTTTTAGTGTGTCCTATCAATGAACCAAATTACTAGGTAAGTTTTCCATTTTCATGTGAAAAATTCTTGTTGCCAATGTCTGTAAATATAAAAAAGAATTAATGATGTACACAGTTACAGAGTACACATGGCAATATACCTAGCCAACTCTGTTAATTTCAAAAGTTGAATCAAATTGTAATAAGTACCTAGGATTTCAGGAGTAGCGAACATAATAGACCCCACTTAAAGAATAAGAAGTCTAGACAAGGACTTGTGGGGGTAGCAGTTCCATGGTAGAGCATATGTGAGGCCTTGGGTTCAGTCCCCAACACAAAAAAAGAAAAGTGTAGACAATGAAAAAACAAGTGAGAGAGAGATCAATGGATGACAAATTGATTGTGTGAGTCCACTTTTGTGTGGCTACTAAAAGAGCTAAAAAGATCGCTTTGCTCTTATAGGTATGTACTGAAGAAGTTAACATCCCCAAAGAAAAATATAAAAATCACAATTATTCTCTATGGAAAATAAAAGAATCCGTATCTTCATGATATTTTGTTTATAAGAAAAAGGTACCAGCTCAAGCTTTCTCTAGGTAAGAGAATACAGAGTTATCTTGGGAAATCTAGTCTTCAAAAGGGATCAGAAACAGAAACTGGGATCCTGTCAGGAACTAAGGAAGATCTAGACTTTGTCCCCTTTCCTCCATGAACTCTTGGCATGCTTCTCTTTGTAGGATGACTGCCTTCTCTCTCAGACCATCTCTCCTTTCTGCCTCTCTATTCCTGATTAAAATAGTTGTCCCCAAATAGCTGCCCAATGCTACATGACCTCACAGGGCTTCCATCTGATACAACTAACTCAGTCTGTCTAGGAAGAGATTCTGATTCACTCTGCATTAGTCAAATATCCGGTAATGATCTGCATAATGGTAGGGAAAAGAGACCATAGGAGTGGAAGGTTTTGGCTAAGGTATTGTAGGGGTAAGAGGAAATGACTTAATAGAATTCAACACAGACAATGACATGGCCACTAAATGAGTCACCCATTCCTTCCACCAACACTGAGCCATCATGAGTCAAACTGTGCTGCAGATTCAAGGATGAATAATATTTAGTCCCTACCTTGGAGGAGGTCAGACTTCAAAAATCAAGACAGAATAACTAAAGAAATTCTTTAAAGAACAACAAAAAAAAAGAAATATGAATAAAGTCCTTCAGAATCCTAAGAGAGGTGATGACTAATTTTATAGAGGGATAACAGAACAATCTGGAAGAATGAGTATAAAAACTCACAAAACACACCCAATTAGGCAAAAAATGGGTTAATTTACTAGTGTCAAAATTGGGAACTTCTTTTCAGTGAAGGACAGTATGAAGTTTAACCCAAATGAGGCCACAGAGAAGATTTTTGTAATATCTAAAAATTACTGATCCAATGCAAATCATTAAGAAAATGATGAGTGCTATGATGGAAAATGGGCAAACATTAATGAAACTGAGAAGAAAATCCAAAGCATCAAGCACCCGAGATGATGAAACTCATCCCTCATCCATTTACACCAATTAGACCAGAGCAGTTGGCAAGCTGGATTGTGACAAGTGGGAGCAGGAAGTGAGGGCGCCCTAGTCTGGGATGGGAGTGTTAATCAGTACATCCAGAGCATTCTGTCGGAGTGTATCAAAGTATGCTCTAGAAACTTAACATCCTGTTCAGGAAGAGGAGAATAAAGACAAGAGACCAGATTGGAAGGGTTATTGAGACATGAGTTTGGTTTTGATGCTAAAGACAACGGAGAACCAAGAGAAAATTCTAAACAGATCAGTGATAAACTGGAACAAACCTGATGGCAATATGGAGTGAAAAACAGTGTGAGTGTGGGATGATGGATGCTTAGAAAATGAATTAAAGGATACGCGCACACACACATATATATACACACAATAAATAAAATAATGCAAAATAGTATAAAGAAAATAACTACAATCATATAAGAATAGTAGAGTGCATTTAATAAAGATAAGTGAATCTAGAATTAATTAAACATATCATATTTGATATTCATAGGGTTCTTTTTTTCCCATGCAGCAGTTTGTTTATGTTTTTATTGTGAAAAATATTGTTTAGAATTCTGGAGTATACATATTAAAAGCATTACTTAATTAAGCAAAAAAATGAAACATACATAGAGATTTAAGAATAGAGTCATTATCCTTTGATCTGGTCTGACAGGTGAGTTCTTGGCAAAGTTTGGTGGTTTCTGACAAGTACTTTTTTATATGACTTATGAAAATTTAGAATCTAGTGACTTTAAAATTTTTAATTGCTCTTTAAAGAATGTAACTCCTTTTTATGGGATTATGGATGATTTTTCCAAGTGTTTTACATTTTCAACAGTTTCTACAATAAGATCCTACCCCTGTAATTTACTGTTTTTCCAACTAAATTGTGGCTTTGCATTTAGATGAATTTAGGATTTGTTTTAGGTAATTGTAAACCTTTAATCTGAACCTACTTGTAAAATTAACTGGATGATCCAGCTGGTAGATGATGTCACTGCCATCCCTGTGGCAAAGCACCTGTCATCCTGGGTAGTGCAAGAAAATCTGTCCCTGGTGATGGGCAGATTTTCTGCTTTGATGCCACCTCCACAGTACTTGTGATTTTAAAGACATAAAGCCTTAAAAGCATAACGCTCCCAAGTCCAATGAAGTACATAGTCAATAAGTGCTTGTTAACTTCTGTTTTGTATGTGCAGAGATTTAATTACCCCTACTCTTAGAAACTGTTCCTTTTGGCGTCTGTAACCTGAATATTAATTAGCATCCTATTATTTCCTGTATATCTCCCCATCTCAGGGCAATGCCAATGCTGAGAATACACAATTTCCTTTTTGTAACTCGCTTCTAGTTTTCTAACTGTGCTTTCTTCCTCTGCCTCTCTCCTTGCTTTTTCTCAGCCCCAGTTTCTTGTCTTTACATTTATACTGTCCTAGGCTTAATGGTGTGTTTTCAGTAATCTATGAGATGACTTCATTGGGACTGAGGCACAGCCTAGACAAATGGACTCTTAGGATGGAATGTGTGTGCCTCCAGGTAGACTTCAAGATTAGGTTGGAGGATTCATGCTCATTTGTGGATGAAGTACCCGAAAGCCAAAACTCTGTGTACATTATGTTATTGGCTAGAATGCTAGAAAAGAGACATACCTATTATAGAGGTTAGCTCCTTATTTTATTAAAAATATCATCCAACCTCTAGAAAGGGTATTCAGTTGTGCTAGAGATTATGATATGTGATGTTCTGTCATGTCTAATTTCCTTACTGGTCTTAATTTTTTTAACTTAAAAAAAATCTTTATTTTATTATTTATATTTGTGCAGTGCCCAGAACCTCACACATTCTAGGCAAGCATTTTACCACAGAGCTACCAGCCCAGCCCACTACTGGTCTTAATTTAAGCAACTTTGAAGAATTGCATCAGGGGTTGGGGATTTAGCTCAGTGGAAGAGCGTTTGCCTAGCATGTGCAAGGCCCCAAATTCGGTCCTCAGCCCTGAAAAAAAAAAAAAAAAGAAAGAATTGCATCATACTTTTCTGTTACTTTGATGCAGTTTAATATGTTAAAGTAATAAATCATTAATAACTGTTTTAGTCAGCTTTTTTGTTACTGTGACCCAAAGACCCACTAAGAATAATTTTATGAGGAAAGGATTATTTAGGGGCTCACAGTCTCAGAGGTCTTAGTCCCTAGACAAGTGGCTTCATTCCTCAGGGCTTGAAGTGAGGCAGAACATCGTGGCAGAGTGTGGCAGAGGGAAGCAGTTCACATGATGATTGGAGAGCGGAGAGAGAAATTCCACACCAGATACAAAATATATACCCCGAAGGGATGCCCCCAACAACCCACCTCCTCCAGCTACACCCCACTTGCCTTCAGTTGCCAGTTAATCGCTATCAGGGGATTAATTCACTGATTGGGTTAAGGCCCTCATAACCCAATCATTGTAGGAAATCTCTCAGCATTTTTGCATTGTCTCAAATGACCTTTTGGGGGACACCTTTCATCCAAACCATAGCAATAACAAACATAGCTGCACTCAATGCTTCAGTTAAACTCCTAAAAAGTATGGAAATAAAATTATGAATTGAACTTTAAATGACTAAGCACTGTAAAGGAATTGTATTGTTAATTATTTGATAATTATTGTTAATGATGTTGATAAGGTGGCAGCATAATAAAGTGGGAAAATAGTGGGATTTGGAGTAAGAGAACTGGATTTCGGTTCTGATCTTGACAAGTACAAACTGATCTGTATTATATCAGAAGAGCCTTAGGTACTATTTCCACTTAGCAGAATTTTTTTTCACAATGTTATTGCACTTTGCAAGTTATAATATACTAGAAAATTGTTGTCACCGTTATTTGCAGTTTCTTTTTCCTCTCATTTTTTTGCACTAGGGATCAAATCCAGGCAGGGCCTTCCATATGCTAAGCAGGCACTCTATACCACCAGCCCTGCAGGGCCTTTTAATACACATGTTCTTGTGTGATCTCCTGCATTCCTGTGGTTGAGACAAAGCTGATCTCATACATGTCTGTGTAAATAAGGAAACTAAAGATCAAGAAAGTTTAGCAATTGATAAATTACCAAAGGTCTTAAAAGCAAAGCTAAAATCCAAGTTTTCTGACTCCTAAATTGGTACATGCTGTGGTTTAGATATGGTTGGAATGTGTCCCCTCAAAAGTTCATCTGTTGAAGGCTTGTCCCCGGTTGGTGGTATTGGGAGGTGGTGGAACATGTAAGAGGTGGGCCCTAGTGGGAGGTTGTAAGACAAATTGGTGGCATAACTTTGGAAGAGATAGTGGGACCCTAGTATCTTTCTGGCTTCCTGTTTCATGAAGTGATTTCTTCCTCACATATGCATTATTGCTCCTGCCACCCACTGCGGGGCCCTCACCAGAGCCTGTGCTGTTTGGACTTTCAGCTTTCAAAACTGTGAACTAAATAAACCTCTTTTCTGTATCAAGTTAGCCTTCTTTAGGTATTCCATTGCAGCAAAGTAAAACAAATTAACACAGTACATTTTTTACTACACTATACTATCTCAGATTTTGGGAGTGGCAAAGGCAGAGAGGGGGAAAGAGGAGATGAATGCTACTACATTCATATACCTTTTCTCATTACAGTGGAAAAATGGAAGGATATTGGTTTCGGTGGAAAGAATCTTTGCTAAAATTCTTGCTCTATCACTTATTAGTGTATGAATTTGAATGCAATACTTAATCTCACTGAGTCTCTGCTGTAGTTTAGATCTTAAATAGCCCCTAAAGGCTCGAGTGTTAAAGACTTAGTCCCCAGCTTCAAACTTTTGGAAGGTGTTGGAAACTTTAAGAGATGGGTTTAGAGGAAAATCTTTAGGTCACTGGGGTGTGCCTTTGAGGGGACTGTGGGATTCCAGTCTCTTCCTCTTTCTGTTTCTGTGTCCTGGCCAGGAGGTGAATGATTTGCTCCACCACATGCTCCCTGCATGATGTCCTGTCTCACCACCAGCCCAAAGCAACATAGTCAATTGGTCATGTATTTAAACTTCCAAAACTGTGAGCCAAAATAAACTTTTTATCTTTATAAGCTGATTATTTCAGGGTTTTTTAAAAATGGTAACAGAAAACTGACTGGAACAATCTACATTTGGTCAAATATAAAATAAAGATACCAATATCTAATATGTAGGGTGACTAGGATTATATAAAATGGTATGTGCTTTACGTGGTGTATTATAAGCATTCATTGAGCAAAGTTTTAGCCTCCAATTCAGATGTGCATAGGTGTGGAAGAAAAGAAATAAATACATCTAAAGGGACATGGGGGATGCCAAAAGTTTTGCCTTTGGAACCATTGATGCCTTAAGGAATCATGTTGGAGACAAGAAGAAGAAAAACATCCTCATCTTCCATGAATATCCTCAACTCCAGTCATTCTAACCATCAAAATTGCCTGCAGTTCAAATATCCTTCTTTCCTTCCTGAGAAACAATAATGAAATTATTTCTTTATGACTTAAGGAAATGGAAGATGTGCAGTCTCAGATGACAGAGTAAGTACATGAATTTATAAACTCTTTTAAAATGTTAATTAACAATATTAAAAATTGCAACAATAAAGAAAATAGAAGGGATATCATCTACAAACTAGAGAGTTCAACAAGTTTCTGTAGAACAAAAGTGCATAGAAGTGAAGGTGACTGATGAATTAGGTGGTAGAAAGCCTCAATTACTAATGGATGGAACTGTGATGGTGGCAGGTTTGTGAGTGAGCCCTGAATTACAGGGTAGAGACCAGAGAGTCTTCAGACTCCCATGGCAGGTATAAAATGAAGCTGAAAAGGGGGATCAATTAAAGATATATATATCTTTATATACATATATATCTTTATATATATATAAAACTTAACCCTCCCCCTACTTTCCTATTCAAAGTGTCTGGAAGCCAAGTGTTTAACTACTAAGCAAAGAAAAAACATTTTAAAAATTATATTAAATATACTTTTAAACTCATAAATAAAAATAGAAGGGGCTGGAGCAGTGGCTCAGCAGTTACAGTGCTTGCCTGGCATGCACAAGAATGCTGGTTCGAATCCTAGCATCGTGTATACAACAAAGTATTGAAGTGACAAAAGCCATATGAAAAACTAAATAAAATTGATTCTCTCTTTCTCTCTGTCTCTCTCCATCTCCCTCTCTATCTTTTAAAAAACAGAAAAATAGAAAACTTATAAAGGGGCAACATTATATACCATGTGGTGTTTAAATCAAGTTAAACATATCCATATCCTCAATCTATCATTCAGGTATAGTGAAAACCTTCAAAAACCTTCCTTCTAGCTTTTTGAAATATATAGTTCTAAAGAAATTGAAAGAACTCTCAGGGAAAACTAGAGTAGTGAGGGTGGTATTGGTGGTCCAGTAAAGTGTCCTTCTCTTCAGGATTCTGCATAGTACTTGCACCTGGCCTGCCTACCCAATCTAAAGCAAAGTGTACCCAGGTAATAACTCTTCCTCTAAGCTGGCATTCCCAGTTGACCTTTGAATTTCCTCTTTTTCAAATGTAAACAATGCAAGATCCCCAGACCTTTGAGTCAAACCTGCAACATGGAAGAGAAAGAACAAGTCAGCAAAGAGAAAAACATTGATTCCTAGAAGAAACAGAACTAGTTAATGAAACAAAATGAGTTAGGTGTGGTGGCATGTACTTATAGCCCCAACTACTGGGGAAACTGAAGTCAAGATGGCTCAAGCCCTTGAGTTTGGGACTAGACTGGGCAACAAAGTAAGACTCAGTCTGAAACAAAAAAATAAATAAAAGAAAACAAACAGAACACACCATTTTAAATAAGATAATTAGTACAACCACTAAGATATGAGTAAATAATATATCCATGAAAGATGGATGCTGTGAAAAATAAAGAAAGGCTTGGAATATAGCTCAGTGGTACAGTGTCTGCTTAGCATGAGGGAGGTTTTGGGTTTCATTCCCAGCACCACATTGAAAAGAAAAAAGAAACAATTAGAAAGAACTCCTAAGGGGAAAAAAGAAAGACAAAAATTACTGAAAGTATGAATTCAATGCAAATGCTGGATGATAAAGTCAAAGAAATCCCCCAGAAAGTAAAACAAAATGACAAACACACATTAACATTGAATTAAAAAATGAGACAGAAAAACTTATTCTAGGAAGTCCAACATACAATTTACATGCATTCCAAAATCAGAGAACAAAGAAAATGGAAATGGAAGAGATGAACTTAAAAACAATTAAGTTCCAGAAGTTTTAGGGAGAGAGATCATAGGATGTTGGGGAAGTGAAGAGGGTGGGGAGCCACAGCTGGAATTTTACTATAAAATTCAAGAATCAAAGAGATTTTTAAAAATCTAAAGGCCTCTAGAGAGTAAAACAGGAAAGAAGTCTACAAGACAGAAGTTACTGTGCTAGAAAAATCACAGAATAAAAGCACTTTCAGATGAATAAGTCCTCAGAAAATTTACTTGCTGCCCACTCTCGGACTGAAAAAAGAGGGAAGGTTTTCTGGTAAAATGAATTTAAGAGATGCAGCAGAACTCAGAAAGCAACCATGTCCATAGAAGAGCATGAGGATTCTGGAATGAAGGTTTCTGGAAGAAATAGTGTGACCATCTATTTAAGCCAAATAGAATGGTTGTGCACTCAAAAAAATTAATGATGAAATAAGGTCATTGGATGGACGAAGGTAAAAGGCTGTACCAAAAAAAACTGGAGTGTCAAGAAGGAAAATGGATTAGGTTTCCAAGCAATGGATGAAATGAACAGGAAACTGGAAGACAGTAGGGATATGATTGAGAAGACATAATAAGTTAGCACACGTGCCCTTTCCTCACAAACAACGAGAGAGTAATTACCAACTCAAGAGGAAGAAAGTAAAAGAAAGACGGTTTTCAAATACAAGGCAAACTAAAATGTGATATGCTTGAATTTTATGTTAGGATCATTCTTAGGTGAGGGGTTCAAGTGCCAGGAAGAAAGCATTGTTTGCAGATGCTGTATGACTGTTTGATAAGCAATGTTTACAGCCACTATAACATAAGTGTAGTTAATTACTTTTTAATATTTAAATTTGCTTTAAAGAAAAATACCAGGAAAGTTCATTATGGTTGCAAAGTGGGTTATGAACATTACCAACTCTGAAAATTCACAGTAAAGGTTCACCTGACAAAGGTTGCAATGAAGAGAAACAGCTGGGATACTAACTTTCTTATATCAAATTAGAGTGGAGGAAGGAGTCCTCTGTAATACAACAAGAAATGTAGGTGGAAATGTTTGGTGAGGGTGGCATAGGTGTGAGGGAGCTAAATCCCTCACTGTCATAGAAGAGAGTGACACAAAAGGCATTTAAAGTTTATAAATCTTATTTAAAGTGGTATAAATGTGTAGCTTACAAATATGGAGTTGATTACTAGAATACTTGAAAATATAACAAGGTTAAAAGTAGTGACTGATGGAAAGAGAGGAAGTAGAGGGTAGTAGGGCAAAGGTCTGCTGTTTTCATTATAATCTTTTAAAAATATATATATAGAGAGAGAGGGCATTAAGAGAGAGAAACAGTTTTATTTAGTTTTTCATGTGGTTTTCGTTGCTCTGACATTTTGTTACATACATGGTGCTAGGGTTTGAACACAGGTCCTGCCATATGCCAGGCAAGCACCTTAACCACTGAGCCACCACTCCAGCCCTCATTATAATCTTTTTATGACTTTTTCATAGCTTGCTTCAATTTTATAGTCTTTTTTTTATTCGTTAAACTTGGTCTTACATTTAGGAGGGAATCATCATCAAACAATCAAGAATAAATGGATAATGACAGAACAAGCCAAGGCTAATGCAATTCCATGGTTTCCCTCCTTAGGTTCCCCATGGTTCCATGTTTCTCCCTACTTAAATCCCATGTTAATTAGACTACTCATATAAGTCGAAGGTTCCCCTCTGATTTGATTCCCCCATAGTCCCTTCCTCATGTCTCCTTGATATTCTTCCTATTCCCTTCCCCCTTCCCTGCCCCCCTCCCTACGTCTCCCAGCATCCTAGGCAAGTTTCCCCCTGACCATGTAAAAATTCATACATGTTGAGGTAATTATTAGGTTTGCCATCTATCATACTATTTCCGATTGTATTCTAACTTCCACAAATGAGAGAAAACATTTGGCCCTTGAGTCTTTGGGTTTGGGATATTTCACTTAGCATAATTCTTTCCATCTCCATCCATTTGGCTGCAAATGCCATAATATCATTTTCTTTAATAGCCGAGTAGTATTCCATTGTATATATGTATCAAAGTTTTTGAATCTACTCATCAAATGAGGGGCATCTGGGTTGGTTCCATAATTTAGCTATAGTAAATTGAGTTGCTATAAACATTGATGAAGCTGTACTCTATAATATGCCCATTCTAGCTTTTGGGAAAATACCCAAGAATGGGATAGCTGGGTCATAAGGCAGTTCCAGCCCTAATTTTTTGAGGAGTTTCCACACTGCTTTCCAGAGGGACTGTACCAGTTTGTAGTCCCACCAGCAATGTAACAGTGTTCCTCTTTTCCCATAGCCCCATCAGCATCTGTCATTGTTCGTATTATTCATTTTTGCCACTCTGACTGAAGTGAGACAGAATCTCAGTGAAGTTTTGATTTGCATTTCCCTTATTGCCAGTGATGTGGAGCATTTTCTGATCAAAAATCTAATTTTTTTCCCATTTAAATTAATTAAAGTCTGGTATGCATTGTGTTATGTTAGGCCTTTTTTATGTTTCCCCTCCGAGTGTTGAACAATTATGGTGTGCTGTCCTCTGTGCCTTTATTACCCTAATCCTGTCAATATGATTTAAGAACTATCATTATTCCCATTTTACAGATAGGACACTTAAAGAGGTTTAGAGCTATTAAATAAGTCACTGGAGTCTGTGAAGCTCCTAAGAGCAGAACCAGAATTCTAGATGGGCGAAAGGAGCTCTTACTCATTCCAACTGATTCATCAGTGCTCAGATGGAGGGTGCACATTTACTCAAGAGCAGGAACAGTCCTGGGAACAGTGGAGTAAAGGGTTTTCTCTACATAGCTCTGAAGTGTCTATAAGGTTATATATCAAAGAATTAGATGAAAGGAATCAAGCAAATGTTTAAATAAGGCAATAACTGATGGATTTCTACAAGAGTTCCCAAAATGAAATTACAGAATTTCTAGAAAAATATAATGTATATTGATCAATCAGTTTTGCTCTGAGGTGGCCTCCACTCCCACCTCCAGAACATGTGTCACCATGCACAAGGATACTTTAAACTTTCAAGCCTTGGGTCTTGAACTTGTTTTTGTGACTAAGATAATAACTTAGCACAATAACCTCAGTGTAGCTGTCTTGCCCTGATTTTTAATTTTCTTTGAAGAAACATATAATGAACTGTCCTTTTTAAAATTAAAAATTAAAAATAAATTTATTTGATTTTCAGAAAAATGAAAAAGAAAGAAATACTAACAAAATTATTATTTAAAAGAAAAAAAAGAAGGTCCCTCTTATTTTAATTTCAGATATTCTATCATCATTCTGCTCTTGACAACTTCCTCCTCTTGTTTCAGCAGTTTCTTTGATGTAGCAAAGCTTGGTACACAATTTTGAGGCTATCTAAAAGTGCATATCTTATTATCTCTGATTTAAATAGTTTATTTTTCAAATCATATTCAGGATCCCTGGTATCAGTGTCTATACTCCTCATACTGATAGTGTGATCCATTCTTAAATTTGGATGGGGTAAGGTGTGAATTCTTATGATTTGAACTTTTTCATTAACACGCAAAATGTTTTCTTCTTTAGATATATGGGAAATATATAAAATTGAATGGTATTCTTGATTTTACTGTCTTCTGAATCTTTTAGGAACTTACTCCTTCAGTTTTTCCCATTCTCTTCAACCTATTCATGAATGACTACTCTTCACTTTCTATCTCTACTTTTCTTAATTTTCAACTCCTTTTCAACCTCCTGAAATCTGAATTTCTTCTCCTTCCCTCCCCAAAATCCTGTCATGTTGGTATAGTCCATTCTAGGCCTCCTCTGTTCACACATTAGAGCTCAGAATGACATGTTATATCACATGGCAGGAAATTAAAAAGTAAACTTCACTGGAGAAACTTATATAAGCCATGGGTAATTTTAAAAAGATTATGCATGGATCTTCTTGTCTTTCCATAATACAGGGGAACAATGGGATCTTTGTCCTAAGTGATGGATGCTTTCTCCATGGGTCTTTCTTTGAGGGTAACAGCTATGGTTTGCCTGTAAGTTTCCACTGAAGATCCAAGTGTTGAACAGTTGGTCTTTAGCGTGGTGCTATTGGTTGGTGATGGAAATTTTAAGAGGTGAGGCCTAGTGGGAGGTCTTCTGGTTATTGGGGAATGTTGGCCGTTTCCTTTGTCTCTCCTTCACTTCTTAGCCTTAAGGTCAGCAGCTCTGCTCTGCCATGCACTTCCCCCATGATGTGATTCCTTACCACAGTCCCAAAAGTAACAGGGCCAACTGATCACAGTCTAGAACCTCCAAAACTGCGAGCCAAATATTTTTTTTCATTATATATTGATTTCAGGTATTTGTTAGAATGACAGAAAGTTCACTAACACAGTAAGTGAGGGCAAGCTCTTGTTTAGAGGATTTCAGTACCCAATATTAAGGAATTATCTGGAAACTCCAGATGCCCTGCTTGGGGAGAGGAAGCTACAAGTCTCAAGGGAAACTGAGCTTGGTTCCAGGGATGCTAGCTCTTAATTCCTACCTGTACCCTTCCCTTTTTCCCCATCTCAGCTGGCTCATTGTCCTAACAATTCAAAATGGGTTCCCTTAGTCATTTTAGAACAGTTCTCTTTGTTTCCCTGCCCTCTACCCCCCTTCTGAAGTGCAGGTCAGCTATTGGTGAAAGGGAGTGGATTCTACTCAGTCCTTGCCTCTGTATCAGATGTAGAGCAATTGATAGCACACTACTCCTTCTTCCTGCAACTCCTGTTTTCTTCTTGCTTTTATAGTTATCCTCCTACTTGTCTGACATTCTCTATCTCATTCACTAGTTCTTTTTAGGTTGTCTTTATTTGAGAGTTGTAAAAACTTAATAGCATTTAAGAAGGAAAAATCAAACTTTTAATATTTTGTATGATATTTAGCTATATGGGGAAATAGAAATACATGAAGAAATAACATCTAGTCTAGGAAGACTAGATGTCAGTAGCAAGGAGGGATATTGTTTTCTGTAATATTTCTATGCACTATTTGACTTTAAAATATTCATTTATTTTATGGTACTAGTGATTGCTGCAATGGGCTGATTATAACTCCTCTGGGAAAATACCCAGAAGAGGGACAGCTGTAGATCCTCCAGACAAGCTCTCTGTCTCAGAAAATGAGGAAAAGGGGAAATAACTCTCCTCCTAAACCCCACAGCTCTCCACCCAAGGACCCCATAGCTGTAGCCCTAGATGAAAACCAAAGACATTGTATCAACATTATGATTAATAATGCAATCAAAGAGTTGAGAGATGAAATAAGGAAAGAGTTCAGAGAACAATTTCAAGAGATGAGAGACAACTTCTACAGGGAAATAAGGGAACAATTCCATGAGATGAAAGATCAGCTATGCAAAGAAATAGACATTCTGAAA
>PVKS010006108.1:0-80553 GCA_004027875.1 Aplodontia rufa
AAATTATGGAAAAAACCCAGATGTCCCTCACTAGATGAATGGATCCAAAAACTGTGGTACATATATACATTGGAATTTTACACAGCAATTAGAAACAATGATATTGCAACCTCTGAAGGTAAATGGATGGCTATGGATGAAATTATGCTGAGTGAAATAAGCATAACCCAGAGAACCAAGGGTCAAATGTCTTCACTCATCTGTGGAGGCTGGAACTAGACCCTGGCCATTGATAAAGGAGGTCTAGTATCATGTTTTAAATCTGGATAAGGTGTAATGTTATACAACCTAATACATTTTTAGAGATGTTTTGGGAAGGGGAGGGGAGGAATAAGGGTGGGTAATTGGGGGGGCACTCTTGGGGGTAAATCTAATCTTCAGAATCTATATGTATATATTATATTATTAGAAGATTGTGTGATTGTTCAACAAATACATTTCTGAATAAAAAAAGAAATAATGTTATGTATTAAAATTTGGAGATCCTAGATGATACTAGTTTCTCATGTCTACAGACCCAGACAAGCTTATTTGTCAAACATGAATCTGTTTTATTAGGTTAAATAGAAATTTAGTGAAGGAGACAGTTGCATACTCTGTGCACAGAGACCTTCAAACATGCTGGTGTTGTAGCATTATATAATCCAGACACTACTTTCTCAACTCACTGATGTGTATTACTTGAACAATCATCATCTTCACAGTCAATTTACCCTCTTTTGCACCCTCCTTTAGCTACTTCTGTTACTGCCTTCAATAAGTCATCTCTACAAGGTAAGACATATAAATCAGCAGAAACTATAAATTATAACATGAAATTGGGTATATTGAAAATTAGCTTCTAATGTCTCCTGTTTTCTTAATATTACTAACACATTCTGTAGGAGATTTTAATTTAGAGAATCTTTGGTTTTTATTTTCTGAAAAATTATGTATTCCCTGTTTTGATTTCTGAATTTAGTTACAATGATTTCATTTCACTAAATACTTAAATTATATCATCCTAAAAGTATGAGAGAACATATTGCTTACTTTTATATAAGAAAAATGATTTTGTTAGGATCTTTATTGGGTACTCGTGCTAATAGTTTAATGGTATTATAGAAGATTCAGATATTTTTCTAGTGAACAGTTATTCGGAAAAATAATGGTACATTCATGATAGCACTTTTTTGATAGTCATTAAAATCATTTCAAACATTTTGTAATAACATGGAAAGCGCTTAGGCTAAAATTAGCTTTTAAGCATATAAATGTGTTTAATATATTATGAAAAAACTTAAATGAAATTTCTGAAAGGAAATACATAAAAATTTTTAATAGTGCCCACCTTTGGATGGTAGGGCTATGGGTGACTTTTCATAGTTCTTTACGCAATAAGAATTTATAATGAACACTAGTAACTTTCATAGAGAAAGAACTTTATTAAGAATTGCCCAATAATGAACTCTGAAAGTTGTTTGCTCCCATTAAAAAGGGTAGGCTCAGGTAATTGATTACTCTAATAATTACCAAACTACTTTAAAAACCCTTAATAACTACAAATTCTATACTATTGTGTTATTGGAATTGTCTTTCTTGATTAATTCCAATTTTCTTTTAAGCCATACTGATAATTTTTGATTCCAAGAATTAAGCCCACATAGGTAGATAATTATTTATTATCAGCGACCATCATGAAGACTAGCTTCATCAAAGTAGTTGAACATTCTTATGACCTTAAATTATATACTAAGAATTAGAAAGCAAGCATTTTAATTCTGACACTATGTTGCCTGTCAAGCCAATCTGGCAAGCTGATGGGAACAGCCATACCTGTCTGGATCCTGCCTTCCACTTGTATAATAATTTTATAATAAGGAAATTGTGAAAAGTGGTTTCTGTGCTTCTTCCAGAAACAGCATCATTTCTTGTACTTGGCTTCTGCTCTTGAGTTTGCCACTCTCTATGTATGTGACCCTAAGCAAATTCCATAATTCTTTGGATCTCATTTTGAGGGTGTTCAATATGTAGATTTCTACTGTCTCTTCTAGCAATAGAACTATGTGGCTTTACAGATGACTGAATGGTCTGAGTTAGCACCTTACGAGACTAGAATAATAACATTAAGAAAACTTCTTTTATAGTGTCAAAATCTACAAGGACAATACAAATGCTGTAAATGTCCTCAGTTCTTAGGTTCTTTGGTATCATCAGAAACTACAGTATTTGAGTTGCTTTTTAAAGTAGGCTCAAGTTTCCACTTGTCTTGGTATTTCACTTTGACTTGTAGTAATCCCTATGTATACCTTTAAAGGAAGACAGGTTAAGTAATGCAGAAGATAACCAGGTGTCCAGAAAATTGTCATTTGAAATACTTTGGAAATGATATATGAATGTATGTATATATTTATATATTTTCCCCAGTATTGAGGATTGAACTCAGGGGTGTTCTCCATTGAGCTACATCCCCAGTCCTTTTAAAAGGTGTTTCATTTTGAGACAGGGTCTAAGTTGCCCAGCCTGGTCATGAACTTGTGTTCTTCGTGCCTGAGCCTCCCCAGTAGCTGGAATTGCAGGGATATGTCACCGTGCCTGGCACTCTGTTTTTATTTATTGTACTCTGCACTCTATGAATTTCCCACCTATTCCTCTAATTAAACTTATTTTACACATATATTCATTTACTATGGGATTCTATCTTAAAAAGAAATGTGACATAAATATAAGAAAAACACATAAGTATTATAAACAGTCTTTAGACATTGGTTTCAGTTTTACCATTTAATGCCTGTGTGCTTTTGTGCAAGTTATTAAAATTTCTGATCATCTGGTTCCTTGGATGTGAATTGGGGCGATAACACTTGGCATTTCTTTCCCTCTGGCAGGGTAAATGCTAGCATCCCCCAAATAAGAAGGACTCAGAATAAATAATGACGTTGCTCTCAAAGAGTTGTTCCAAAAAATAAAATGAGCTTGTGAAAAATTCTTTAAACATAAAATCCCATCTACCTGTTCATTGTTCATTGTTAGCATTGTCAGGTTTATCATGCAGAATGCATGATACTTCTTTAATACTATAATTATCAGATCTGAGTTTCAATTTATGGAATATAGGTTTCCTTTAATATATTATTGAGGCATAGTGTATTAATATTTATTGGATTAACTATCTTCTTTCCTAGAGAAGTCCCTACATTGTCATGATTTAGTTTTTTAAGCATTTATTTTTTAAAAAGCATTTAAGAATATGTATTTCCTGCTCAGTTCTGCCTTAGCAATATCAAATTTTGATGCACAGTGCTTTGTTTCCAATGTCATTGAAGTTATATTGTGATTTGTCATAAAACCCTTGTTTCTTTGTAGAAGAAATGTTTTTGACATTTACTCCTGTCCTCCTAAATTTTTTTATTTGCAATTGATTTGTTGTAGAAATTAGGTCATTTGTTTTATACTTTGCCTTATTCAGAATTTTGCTGATATATCATGTGTTATCATGGTCACATGTTTCTTTGCCCCCTACATTTCTAGTAAATTAACTCTTTCATCTAGAGACTTGATCAGGTTTTGGTGTTAAATCTTTGGTAAGAATACTTCACAGAAACTGAGCACGGTGGCACTCACCTATAGTCTCAGCTACTCCAGAGGCTGAAGTAGGAGGCTTGATTGAGCTTAGGAGTTTGAAGTCAGCCTGTGCAAAACAGGGAGAACTTGCCTTTAAAAAGAATAAAATAAAAAAGAGAAAGAAACTTTATAGGTATTATTTTGTGCCTCTATGAGTAGAAAATAAAGTTATCTTTTCTGATGTTAGCCATCAATAATTATTGTCTACATCTTAATCAGGATTTGATAAAGGATGTCAGTCTATTGTAAACATTAGTTTAAATATTTGCTGAGCTCCTACCACAGAAGTCAACTTTCATATCAGCAATTTAACTATTTATATAGAAATCAGTCATAAAAGATGGGATAAAAGTATGATTCTTTCACTTCACCAGTTTTTAAAACAATACACTAGTCTCTAGCATGAACCTTGAAGATGAGTTTTGTTTTTAGAACCATTGTGAAGGCATAGAATGAAACCTACCTGGTATGTTGTCCAAAGTGTCCTGAGTTTTTCCTTAGAAACTATCTCATATTGGTTCCAGTAGGTTTTTCTTTTTTGGTATAACTAAATTGTTTCAAGCTCATCTCGTGCATTTATCTTATTATGACTATTATTATCAATGCATATTAATTATACAAATTAATGCGTTTCAGATGTTTTGATCATGTCTATTCTCCTTTCTACTCTCTCTTGCTCTTTGTCTTCCCCCCAGTAACTTTCCCCTTTCCTAATAGTCTCTCTTCTACTTCAGTTCACCTCCTCACCTCCTTTTTTTGCTTTGGATAAATACCCAGAAATTCTGTAGTTGGATCTTATGGTAAAACGATTTTTAGTTTTTTGAGGAACTTACAAACTGTTTCCCATATTGATTATACTAATTTACATTCCCACCAGCAGTTTGTAAAAGGTCCTATTTTTTTTTTCACATCGTTTTTTTTTGTTTTTTTGGTCACTAGACATTCTTATTGGGGTGAGATGAAATCTCAGTGTAGTTTAGATATGAATTTCATTGATGGTTAAGTATGTTTTTACATCTATTCATTGTCCATTTGCATTGCTTTTAAGAAGTGTCTGTTCAAATCATATGCCATTTTTTTAATTGAATTATTTTGTTTTTTTTTTTTTTTTTAGTTCTTTTTAGTAGCTTTTGTGTCATTATGATAAAAGTGCTTGATAAGAATAGCTGAAAGGAAGAAAAGTTCATTTGGGGTTCACACTTTGAGAGGTCTCAGTCTGTAGATGACCACCTCCATTGCTCTGTGACTAAGATAAGGCAGCACATTATGGGGGAAGTGCCCAGTGGAGGAAAGCTGCTCAGCAAGGCTGTAAGGAAGCAGAGAGAGAAGGGCAGTGGGGCCACAGAGAATATGCACTCTTCCAGGACAGGCACCCAGAGAGCCCACTCCTCCAGCCACTCCCCCATACCTACTGTTACCACCTACTCTATTCAAAGTAGGAAGAACTGATTGGGTTACAGCTCACATAATAAAATCTTTTTTTTTTATCTGAATGCTCCTGCATTGGCAGGAGCTTTTGGGGAACCCCTCATGTCCAAACCATAACAGTTTTTTTTTATGTATTCTGAACATTATTTATTATAATGACACATGAATTGTACAAGTTAATGAGTCTCAGTATGTCATTTTCATAATGACCATCTTGTGTTTTGATCATATCCATCCTTTCCGCTACCATCATCCCTGCACACTTTTCTTTCCTCCAGTCCCTCTTCAATATTCAGGGTTTTGTTTTTGTTTTTTTTTTTATGTTTCTTTTAGTTTCCACATAAGAAAGATAACATGAGATACTTGTCTTTCTGTTTCTGGCTTATTTTGCTGGCTTATTTTGCTTAGCATGATGTCTTCCGGTTCTATCCATTTTCCTGGAAATGACATGAATTCGTTCTTCTCTATGGTTCATGTTGAAGTGTACGTGTGTGTATAATATTTTCCTTTATCTGTTGATGAGTACCTATGCTGATTCCATTTCTTGGCTATTGTGAATTGTACTGCAGTAAGTGATACCTGAATAGGTATCATTTTTGTGTGGTGACTTAATTTTCTTCAGATATTTAGCCATGAATGGTATATCTAGGTTATATGGTAGTTCCAATTCTAGTTTTTTGAAGAGTCTTCATTATGTTTTCCATAGTGGCTGTACTAATTTACATTCCTGACAGGAGTGTTTAAGGGTTCCTTTTTCTCCACATCCTCACTAGCATTTTTTTCCAGGGCAAGATGAACTCTCAGTGTAGTTTTTATTTACATTTCCTTGATGGTTAAAATCACTAAACTGTTTTTTTTTTCATTTATTGACCATTTATACTACTACTTTTAAGCAATGTCTGCTTCAGATCACTGGCCTAATTATTGATTAGATTACTTTTTCTTTTTGAATATTGATCCTATATCAGATGAATAACTGTTAAAAATTTTGTCCCATTCTGTAGCTATCTCTTCACTTTGTTGATTGTTTCCTTTGCTGTGTAGCAGATTTTTGATTTGATGCAATACCATTTATCAATTCTTGCTTTTGTTTCTTGAACTATTTGAGTCCTTTTTAGGAAATTGTTGCTTGTGCTAGTATATTAAAGTTTTTCCCTTATGTTTTCTTCTAGTAGTTAAAAGTTTCAGGTCTTATATTAAGGTTATTGATCCATTTTTTAGTTGATTTTCCTTCAGAATGATAGAAGTATAGTTCCGGTCTTCTACATGTAGATATCCAGTTTCCCAGTACCATTTGTTGAAAAAGCTGTCTTCTTTTCAATGTATGTTTTGGCAGCTTTAGTGAGAATCAACTAGCTGTAGGTGTGTGGATTTATTTCTGGAGATATAGATAGATAGATAGATAGATAGATAGATGGATGATAGATCGATATTATAGGTATATGCCAATACTGTATTATAGTTTTGTTACAATAGCTCCGTAGTATATTTTAAAATAAAAATTTCAATGCCTCTGATAGTTATCCTTTTGTTCAGGATTGCTTTGACTATTTGGGGTCCTTAGGCATTCCAGATGAACTTTAGGGTTGTTTTTCCTAGTTCTGTGAAGAATATTATCGATATTTTGATTGTGATTGCACTGAATCTATGGATCGCTTTCAGGGTTATGGCTATCTTAACATTAATTCTTCCAATCTATGAACATAGGTAGGTCTTTATATCTTCTACTGTCTTCTTTAGTTTCTTTCGTCACTTCTTTCTAATTTTCATTGTAAAGATCTTGTACTCCTTTGCCGAGAAAGACTGATTTCATTCTAAGTCCGTTCATTACTGGTTTACAGAAATACTACTAATTGGGACTGGGGAAGTGGCTCAGTGGTAGAGCATTTGCCTGGCATATGGGCATATGATGTCCTGGGTTTGATCCTCAGCATCACCAAAAAATAAACAAAAAACCTATTTTGTATGTTGATTTTGTAACCTGCTACTTTGCTGAATTTGTTTATTAGCTCTAAGAGTCCATTGGTGGAATCTTTAGGATTTTCTCAATACAGTATTAACTGCAAATAGGAATCATTTAACTTTCTCCTTTCCTATTTACCTTTCATATTTTTCTCTGGCTTAAATGCTCTAGCTAATATTTCAAGCACTATATTGAATAAAAGTAATAAAAGTAGACACCCTTGTCTATTTCCTGATTTTAGAGGAAATGTTTTCAGTTTTTCCCCATTCAGAATGGTACTGGACAAGTTCAAAGCCAATCTTAGCAACTTCAGAATGATATTGGCCATAGGTTTGTCATATATAGCTTTTATTATATTAAGGTATCTTCTTTCTATATCTGATTTACTCAGGGCTTTCATCATGAAGAGATGTTGAATTTTACCAAATGCTTTTTCTGCATCAATTGAGATGATAACTTTTATTCTCGATTTGATTTTTGTGCTGTACTACATTTGTGGATTCATTTATGTTGTACCATCCTTTACATCCTGGGTATGGAAGCAACTTGATCATGATATATGTGCTATTGAATTCCGTTTACACATATTCTATTGAGGAGATATATATCATCTAGATTCATCAGGGACATTGTCCTATATTTGTGTGTGTGTGTGTGTGTGTGTAAGAATGTTTTCTTTAGATTGTGGTAGCAGGGCAATACTAGCTTGTAGAATGAGTTTGGAAGGGTTTCTTCCTCTTATATTTTATGGAATAGTTTAAGGAACATTGATATTAGTTCTTCTTTAAAAGTCTGATATCCATCAGTGAATCTGCCTTTCATATCTTTTCTTTATTGGAAACTGTTATTGCTTTAGTCTCATTGCTAATTATTGATCTATTTAAGTTTTTTATGCCATCTTGGTTTAATTTTGGTAGGTCATATGTATCCAGAAATTTGTCCATTTCATCTAGATTTTCCAGTTTATTGGCAAATAGTTTTTCAAAATATTTCTCATGATCCTATGAATTTTAGTGCTATATATTATAATATCCTCTTTTTCATCTCTAATTTTATTTGGGTTTTCTTTCTTTTGTTTAGCTAAGAGTTTGTCAATTTTATCTTTTCAGAGAACCAACTCTTAGTTTCATTGATTCTTTGTATTATTCTTTTAGTTTCTATTTCCTTTCCTGATGTTTATTCTTTCTTTCCTGCTTCTGATTTAGTTTTTGATTTGTTACTGTATTTCTGCGCCCTGTGAAACATCATTATATTATTTGTAACCTCTGGTGGTGGTGGTGGTGGTGGTTTTTTAATAAACGCACTCATAGTTATAAAATTCCCTCAGAATGCTGCTTTAATTGTACTTCCGGAATGTTGGTAATTACTTATGGAACACAGATTTAGTCACAAAGAACTAAGTGCATGTCCTAACTGTGATTGTTGACCCTGAGTATATCTTAGTTTCTTTAAGTTTCTGTATCCTGTGCCATGAGACAGGAATATATGCTTATTGTTTTGAAAATTTAAGAAACCATAAGGAGCCCAACTGAGAGTCTGGTTTATTGCAGACTATAATTAGTAAGTTTTATCATTAGTTAAAGTTTTTATTTTTATTTATTTTTAAAATTTTTGTACTGGGGATTGAACCCAGGGGTACTTTTCCACTGAGCTACAACCTTTGTCTTCTTTTTAATTTTTATTTAATTTCATTAAGGGTCTAAGGGTCTTGCTAAATTGCTAAGATTGACTTTGAGCTTGCTAGGCTTTTGCCTCAGTCTACTGAGTTGCTGGGATTACAGATGTATACCACCATACCCAGCATAAGGTATAAGGTTTTGTTTGGTTAGTTTTGGTACTGGGAATTGAACCCGGGGCATTTAATCACTGTGTCACATCTCCAGCTCTTTTTAGTTTTTAAATTTTGAGACAGAGCTTCATTTAGTTGCAGAGGACCTTGCTAAATTGCTGAAGCTAGCCTTGAAACTGCAGTCCTCCTATCTCAGCCTCCCCAGCTGCTGAGATTATACCCTTAAGCCACTGTGCCTGGATAAATAAGGTTTTAAAGGGAGACTAAGAGAAGAAAATCTTGGAAGTGAATATTCACCTCTGTGTATCAAAAGTAAGATGCTTTTCTTATTTTTCAGAGTCCTGCCAAATATCACACAATATGGATATTATGAAGGAAAAAGAAAATAAAGGGTTTTTTAGCTTTTTTCAACGCAGTAAGAAAAAGCGGGAGCAAGTAAGTATTTTCTTAAGCAGTGTTTTATAACTCTTCTAATCTGGTTTAAAATTATAAATGCTTTTTATCTTGAAATTGCTAGACGTTGTCTTTCAATTTCTCATTAGACGGCAAGTGCTCCTGCAACCCCTCTAATAAATAAGCAGCGCCCAACTTTTACGAGGTCCAATACCATTTCCAAGCCATACGTTTCCAACACCCTGCCATCGGATGCCCCCAAGAAGAGGCGCGCTCCTTTGCCCCCAATGCCAGCATCTCAGAGTGCACCTCAGGACCTTGCACACATCCAAGAGATGCCAGCTCCTCGTGTGGTGAAATCGACCAGTGTGGATGAAGCTGATAAGGTGCGTAGGCTTGCCTTGCTTTGTAGGATGAAACAAGTCTATTTAACTTGTTTTTTTCCATATAGACTCCCAGAAAGTTAGTAAATAACTGTTCTACAAACACAAAATCTTGGTTTCCTAAAGCCTGACCAGGGACTCTTGCTTAATATATACATCAGGGATAAAAATGCTTATTTTCAAATAAAACATTTTTAAACATCAGTCTTTGTGCTGCGTTCATGGGTTTCTAGTTCTATATATCTTCTTGACCTAACTTGCAAATGCTGCAGGGGAAATCCTGGTATCTATCTTGCGTGTTGTCACCCTATTTTTTAAAATTAGCCTTTAAATAGAATATATTATGATTACCTTTATATGTTCTCATGTTCAAAGCATTGTTTGAGGTGTGGCTTTTCCTCCAAGTTTTATTTTTATTGTTACTTTCCTTTATTATTTTATTAATACTCCACTCTTATTGTTGATGCTTTTTAATCCCAATTTTGGAATCCATTTGCAAACAACTATCCATGCCTAAGCAATCTGTTCATTCCTTGTTTAATTCATATGGAAGGAAGACGTGTTTTTAGGTAAATTTGATTGAACATGAGACCATATATTAATTTGCCTGTAATTACACAGAATAATTTAAACAACTTCAGGAAAAAAATTTTAATCTGAAGTATTAAAGATACCAAGTGGTTTTTCTCATATCTAATCGTAGTATTTTATTTACTCCGCCTTAGAAGTTTTGTAAATTCAAGGCTCATGATATGAACTCCTCCCAAGCACCTAATATGCATTTGGGTACTTTCTTGATTAAAAAAAAAAAGAAAAAAAGCTTGATTGTATTTTTTGGTAAACTATCATGTGTCTGTAGAAAGTAACAATTCAAACAAATGAATTTTTAAAAAAATGCCTAACCAAGCTGTTATTTGAAAAATCAGCTACTAATCTTTTTATTTATATTAAGGCTTTCTCATCTAATTTAATGTTTGTGGTATGAAATCTCATAAACGGGAGGATAGTTATTTTTCTATGATGAAATCATTTTTTCACCAAGTTTTCCAGGGTAACGGCTTGGTAGTTGGGTGAAGCTTCACAGAAGAGGTGATTGTTGAGTTCAGTTTTAAAATGAGTGTGGGAGTCCATCTGTCAGGTGAGGGACCTGGTTCAGAAACTGAGGAGTGTGAAAGCTACGGCATGCCTGTGCATGTGCAAGAATCAGAGTGAAACAGCAAGGAAAGCAGGAACCAAGTTGGGTTGCAAGACTTTATTTTGTGCTTGTAATTCCTTTGCATTTCTTCGTAGGAAAAAGCATTGGCAGGATTGTTTATACTTGTATCTACCATAAAATTATATCATGAGTGTAATCTGTTATATTCTCAAGTACTTACCAGAAGCATTTTTTTCTACATATAGAAATAATCTTAGCCCCTGCTCACAAACCTTTATTCTGGATGCTGTCATTCAGTCCATTCCAGTGAACTTCCCTTGTTCTTGGGTTCCCAGGAGGTCTAGGTTGCCTTTCTAATAGTCTGCCTCTTAAAATTCTGGACTTGTACTACCAGTGACCTCACTGAAAGCTGTTTCTTTTGATTTTCACCCTGTGTTCTATGACCAATTGGTGCCCCTGTGTTAAGTAATCTTTTTTTTTTTTTTAAGCATGTTGCCTTTGGCAAACTACATATCTTTATGCAATTTTCTAATTATTTTTGCTTTTGATCTGGACATCTGGATAGTTCTTTGATGTATTGTTCAGCAGGACCCGGAATTATTTGTTTATCCCTAGAGAAGCTAAAGAACCATTTTTTATTTTTTTGTTACAAAAGTCCATGCATGCACACACATGAATTCCTGCTTGCCTAGGCGTCTCAGTGCCTGTTTCCTTAAATCCATGGCCATATCTCAGTGTACCCCAGAATCTTGCACAAATCCAGTAGGAGCCAACTTCCTTCCTTTTTTTTTTTTTTTTTGGGTACCAGTGAACTTGTGGGCACTTTGCCACTTACCGCTGAGCTACTTCATCAGCCCTTTTATTCTTTTATTTCTTAGTTTTGAGACAGGGTCTTACTAAGATGTTGAGGCTGGCCTTGGACTTGGAATCCTCTTGGTTTAGTCTCCTGAAGTCCTGGGATTGCAGGTGTGCACCATGTTTTCCGACAAGGAGCCAGCTTCTTATACTTTACCCCTTTTCTATTTTTTTTTCTTGCTACCACTGCATTTACCCATTTTCTGAATTGAAGATACCTGAATCCATGGCCTTCACTGTATTCACTGTACTAAGAGAAGGCATCTGTTCTTTAGTTGAGTTCATGGGCTAATGGTTCTAGACTATTCAATTTTATTAATGTCCCCCTATGTCCAGGTCATAAATAAATAGTCACATTTAAACAGCATTTTGTGGATGTACTTAAGGACTTAAAGATGAGAGCACCTTGATTTTAAGTTAGATCCAAATCCATTGATGAGCATGAAGACAGAAGATGTGTCAGGTGAAGACAGAGGCAGAGGCAGTGTCTTGCTGCCATAGCTAAGGAGCAGCAGAAGTTGGAGGAGGGGAGGGAGGATTCTCCCCTGAAGGCTTCCAAGGGAGATGGCCTTGTCAATAGCTGGATTTCTGATTTGTGGCCCTGTGAACCATGAAGGAATAACTTTGTGTTGATTTAAGCCACTCAGTCATAGTAATTTGTTATAACAATCCTTGGAAACTAATATATCAGCGTTGTAATTTCAATCCTGCTTTTTCTGGTTGCAGCTTAAATTCACTGTTACTTATAGACTTATCACTACCTAGATCAGACATTTAAAACCAAACTCATTTTTTTTCCTCTCAGACTGAAAAGCCCAAGATCATCTGACTTTTTTCCTTATTCTTTCATATCTGATTAGGAACCAGTCTGTCACTCAGTCACCCTCCATTTGCTCTGCTGAAATCATTCCTAGAAAAATCCAGGCAGAGTAGGAGAGAAGCAGCATTGAACTTGTCTTCAGAGTGCTCTGAATGTGGCAAGCTGCTCTGCTTCTATTTGTTAATTTTCGCTTCCCCGTTCAGAAACGTGGGTTATCTGTGGTTTTTGGGGGTCCTAGGTTTCTCTTTGGACTGGTCATAACTTTTGTTTTAAACCTGTATTCATCATCACTTCTGGGATGCTTTTCACTCTGGCCAGGACATTTGTCTTATTTTCTCCCATGTGAAATCCTGCTTTCTCTCTTTTCAGAATGGAATGGTCCTACTGCTATCTTCTTCCTTCCCACTAACCCATTAGTGCATTCCTGTTTTTTTTTTTTTTTACTTAATAAAATTTCTACAGATATTTATCACAGAATAACCTTTGTTTTCTCTGAACTTGTCTGTCTTGTGCCATTTTATATTTTCTTTTATGTATATATTTAGGTAGTATATTCATATAATATAATTTTAAAGATCAAAACAGGAACACAGTGAAAAATCATTCTTTTCTGCATTGCCCCCAATCAAATTCTCCTGCCCAGAGGCATCCAATATTGATAGTTTAAGTACTCTGCCAGAGATGACACACACATATCAAGCCAATACTTGTGCTGTAACTATTTTTCCAGATGGTCGTATGCTCCCTGCACCATGTTATACCTCACTTTTGGTACTGAATGATTTGTTTTAGATATCCTTATCAGTTCATAAAGGGATTCCATTGCTTAAAGTTGCCTTATATTACACTGATGGATATAATAGAATTTACTTAGCCTTTCCTAAAGATAAACATTAGAGCTAAATTATTTAAAGCTTAAAGCTCCGTTAAATTTTTACTGTTTCCTTTCCCCAGCCACATAACAAACTATATTCACCAGCAAAATCCTATAAAATTGTAGATGTTCAAGAGAATTGATAAGTAAACATTAATAAGTACAGCTTCCACATACCCTGGTACATTAAATACAATGAGAATATGAGAATGTGTATCATACTTGCATCACAAAATTTTAGTAATTCATTTGTTTCTGGTGAATTTTCAAAAATACTTAGATAACTTACAGGTTGTTTAAATTTTCTTTTACGGTAAATGGATCACATGATTTTCAGCAATGTTTTTCTTAAGCTTTTACAGAAAAGCCAGAAGTTTCATAAGCTTATATTGAAAACTCAAGGACCAACAACTAAAACATTATGCTATATATTACATTGTGTACATAAATATTAACCATTGAATTGTTATTGCTTATATACTGATTTTCAGAAAATTCAGCAAAGCATATCAACTTATGGGTGAATTTTACTTGCTTACTTATTGCTTGTTTTAAATTTAAAACCAAATATATTAACTATCTCATTTTGCATCAATTTGAACAATTTAACTTCAGACTGGGTATTTTATTTTATTTTTTGGTACTAGGAATTGAACCCAGGAGTGCTTAACCACTGAGCAATATCCCCAGCCCTTTTTATTTGTTTTATCTAATTTTTTAAAATTTTGAGACAAGATCTTGCTTAGTTGCTTAGGGTCTCATAAGTTGCTGAGGCCGGTCTTGAACTTGCAATCTTCCTGCACTAGCCTACCAAATTACTGGGATTAGAGGCATGTGCCACCACACTTGGCCGAACTTAGAATCTTAACAAGTCATAATTTTATGTGATTGAAAGCATAAGCATGTTGGGGAAAATATAACTGGAAGAAAAAATATACTTCCAAATCTGTTCTTAAGTACATGAAGAATTTTAGATACACTTACTTTCTGTAATTTTCATCGTCTATGATGCAAAATAAACCACAAGGGTGCGCTGTTTAACAGAAGTACAGCATTCTAATTTTTTCCTTTTTTTTCTTCCAAACTATACTAAAGCAGAAAGAAAAATAATGGAAATATTTATGTTATATTAGAAATTGCAAATTCTTAATTTATGTGAGTAAAGTGAAAGAAAACAGAGGTATAAATAGAAATACAGTAATGCTTGACAAAGTGATATGTAATTAGCACTCTTATTAATTTTGAACTTTGAGTTCATTTTGAGGTTCTTTTAAAGCTGCTGATGATAATGTTTGCCACAGTCAAGGCTTACTAATAAGTTAATGTAATTTATCTGTATGTTGAAAAAATTTTCAAACATCTTTTCTATATATATTTTTGGCTGCCCATATTTAATAATTTCCCTAATTCATCTAAGACATTTCTCAATATTGGCAAATTAAGATTTTTGGATTGCGATTTTGGAGCTTATACTGAAATTATTCACATAACAGGCTGTTGATTTTGCTGAGGTAATTTTGACAACTGTGCAGTTTCCAAAGAGGATTGATAAAAGATTCAAATTAGCAAAATCTATCCAAATTTTTCTTGGAATATTTCTGCACCTAAAATTTTCCCCATCTAAAGAATATATTTTATAGAATACATATTTCACTGTCAATGCTACATTCTTTTTCATGTCCTTAAATTTTTCTGTACTCTTTTTCACCTTATTTCAGGCCTCATGTGATTTCCCTATAAAGGTGAATATATTACCCTCTGCCAAAATGTTCATTTGGAAGAGAAGTTTCCAATTAGAATTTTTCTGGCAGTTTTAATGGAACTTGTTGAGTATTTTGTGAATGTTTCTATCTAATTATTTGGACTGTCATTTGTGTGATAAGGTATATAATAGTGGGCTCATGTTTGTGCAAAACTGCATCACATTAGTGTATAAAATGTGCAATATGACTGACATTTGTGGAAACAGAAGTCAGAAGTGCACTGACTTGATTTAAATTGAAATTCACTTAAAATTCTGGGACTAAAACTCAGTTCAGAAATCAAGTTTCTGCACCAAATGTGCTTTCTATGAAGAATGCATTTAATAGGTCAGTGACCAAAGGATGCCCTAGTCTTATTGAAAAAATAGCTTCGTATGCCTAGAAGAAAAGGTAGAAGAGTTGAAAAGAAGTTGTAAATAATCTTGACCCATTGAATATACAGAACCTTTTGGAGAATTTTCATTTGGTATATTTGGTGTGATTTTACTGCTTAGAATCGTGTATAAAACAGCAATCGGCTTTCCTCCTGACCATTAAGATGGAATATCATTTTCTTGGGATGTTGAATTGTGGCTGGAAACACAGTAGGTATAATTTCTGTTGGGCATTTCATTTGGTCTCATTTTTCATTCTGCTACAAACACTTGAAGATTGAGCAATTGAAACATTTTGCCATCTAGTATTATGCAAGTGAAATTTAATACCTAGAGTATTCATTTTTTAATAACTGACTTAATTTTTTTAAAATGTATTACTTTCATCTTTTACCCACTTGTATCTTTTTCTTACATACCATGGCTTAACAGCAGATGATATATCTGCTTATAATGAGTAGGTAAATATTTATTATTTTATTTAATTAATTTTAATCCTAGTTTGATGCACAGAGTATCCACTGTTGTGATTATTTGTAATCTTTAAGAAATATGCCATTGTTAATCCAGGTTATCACATAACATTTTATTTTCCCCTCCACTCTCCTCTTATTTTATAGGAAGTGGACCACACAGATCATTCTACAATTGCCTAGGAACAGTGGTTACCATGGCATCTGCAGTTTGATACATGGAATACAGCTGTCTGTATTTCCAAAAATACGACTGGTTTCATTCAGTAGAGAAGTGTACTGGCACATAGATTTAATCGTCCCTAGATATAATTATAATATAATAAATATAATATAAATATAATATAGATATAATTATAGTTTTCATGAGGTCCATTTCAGGGTTGCAATAACAAAAGCAGTGGTGAATGCTTGAATATTGATTATTAATATTCCAGACCAAGTTCAAATAATATTACTCACTTAATCACTGTAATAGCCCTGTTGCTACTCTTTAGGTTTCTGCCAAGTTTACTTCTGACCTAAAAGTGAAGAACAATACTCATTATAAAATTAAGCTTAAAAGAAAATTATTATTCAAACAAAAGTAGGTTGTTTTGGGGCTTAATGTGGATTTCTCTTCCTTGTCAATGTATAAAAAGTTGTACCTCTCTGAAGTTGCACAAGACTTTCATAAAACATTGAAAATCAGTAGTGTTATGAGGGTTCTTTTACCAGTCCTTATGGTTCAAAGTTTACTTAGCCTCTCTATCATGTGGTGTTTTGCATCACATGGAGAAAATTACCTTTCACTGCTAAGTCTCTTAACAGTGTGTTTTAACAGAGGCCAGGGCAGAGAGAATTGGACATCTTTCCCAGAATCACAGTGATAAACTTATGGAGGTGGGACTTTCACTTGGACAAAGCCAGCTACACATCCTTTGTTCCTTTTCGGCAGTGAACTGAATTGGCCCAGTTTATTGACATATAGGTATTTCATATTCTCCTGTTCTTTCCCTAGAAACACTGCTGTTGCTATGATCACAGAGAACGCGGGTTACCACTATCTCTTTTCTTTATCACTGTTGCTGGGCTCTTCTTTCTCCTGTTTCATCCTATCTTTTCCCTCCAAGATGTACTACTGAGCAAGGCCCTCAACTTTGGGCTTTAACAAAGTAGTATAAGCAAAGGATTATCAATAATAAGACTTGGGTTTTTTGCTATCTCAGTCTATTTAATATAGGGCTGATATGAAATGAAAGCACAGGTTGCCTCAAGAATTGAAGTGTAAAACTGTTTCAAGGACAAAAAAGGTGGTAAAATTTATAGTTTTTTCTACTTTGCATAGAGAAGGGCTGGAGAAGAAGAATATTGTATCAGAACAAGACTTGGCATGGCTTAGAGATTATCTTATATTCTGTTATTAAGTCTTTTAGGTTCCTCTTTGTCCTTGTTTTTTTTTTTTTTTATGTTTTTGGGTTTTTTTTTCCCCCATCATTGTCTTCATCAAACTTCTCTATGACTTGGTTTCCTCCTCTGTAGAATAAGATTTTGTAATTATGTTCACCAAAGTCCTTTCCATCTCTAGTATTATAAAATTATTTTATCCTTTATCTTTTAAAATTGGGTTTCAACAGATGACAGTGCTCTGTTGTGTGAAGCATTGATTAGTGGTTGATGCCTACTCCATCTCTGTGAGGATTTCTGAAACCTAAAGTACAATAGCAACATAAAACCTTGAGTAATGGACAGTTTTCTCCTCGTATTCCTGATCAAAACATAGTAGTCAACAGGAGTACATGGTTATCACTAAAAAGCGCTCCAAGATTTAAATAAAGTTTGGTGAAGATGTGCTCAAGTTAATGAACTTGCTAACTAGAAAATATAAATGTTATCCTTGACAAAGAAAGAATGGATTTTCTTTTTCAGTACTGGGGATTGAACCCAGGCACACTTAAGCACTGAGCCACATCTGTAGCCCTTTTTCTTTTTTCTTTTTAGACAGAGTCTCACTAAGTTGCTGAGGCCCTCACCAAATTATTGAGGCTAGCCTTGAATTTGTGATTCTCCTGCTTCAGCCTCCCAAGTCACTGGGATTACAGGCTTGCACCACCATGCCCAGCTTGACTAATAATAGATTTTAAATAGACAATTTCGATAGAAATCTAGTGGTGGAAAGTTCAGCCACTTGGAAATCTCAGAAGGGGCTTAATAGTAGTTAATAACTAAGAGGCATACATTCTTGAGGTAATATTTAGAATACTTGTAAGTGAATCTAGCTGTAATCTCTTTTCTGTCATGACACTTATTTCAGCAGATTAATAGGCACAGAATTAAAATTGGTGGAAGAGATGACTGCTTTGTGGTGTGGATTTAAGAGCTGTATGTTCTGATCCTAATCTCCTGTTTCTCCTTACCCCAATTACAGTTGTCTAGTCCCTGACATTCCACTCCTATTTAACTTTGCCACCCCTTAACTTTAATATGGTAGTTTTTCTTAAGCTAAGTTGATCTGGAGGACCTAAGAATTTCAGTGCTATCAATCAAGTGAATTAAAACAGGTCTGGGGGCTGGAGCAGTGGCTCAACAATTATGGTGCTTGCCTGGCATGAGCAAGTACGTGAGTTCAAACCCAATACCACATTCACAATGAAGTCTTGGAGCAATGAAAGCCACATGAAAAACTAAATAAAATTCATATTCATTCTCTCTCTCTCTCTCTCTCTCTCTCTCTCTCTCTCTTTCACACTCTCTCACTGTCCCTCTCTCTTTAAATTAAAAGAAATAGGTCTGTATAGTGAGTAAGAAAAGTGACTATACAGGTCCTATATTTTAAGGAGTGGGGAGAATGTACCACCCAAAGAAGAAATGACAGAACAGCGAATTGAGGACATTGGAGGTAAACATTCCCTGCCCTACCAAAAGATAGCATTTTATCCTTAAAAGTCACAATAACAAAAAACTGGCATGTATACTTCTATATAATATGAATCAAAATCCATGTACAAGTGTACATGTATGTCTACATGTGTAAAGATTAAGTGTAAGAGGGTAGACACCAAAAATTCTATGAGGTTTACCTGTATTGTGGAAGGATAATGATTTTTCTTTTTTTCTCATCAATTTATACATTGTTTACATCTCTTGTATTATACTGACTTTATGGTAAAATCAATAATAAAATTAATTTCATTATAAAAAAGCTTGCTTTCACAATTTGCCTATTTTGAAAAAAACAATGTCTCATACTTCTATACTATATTATAGTATAATTATCAGTAAATAAAGACAGTTAAGAAAATTGACATGCTTTTCTAAGTTGTAAGATTTAGAATTATTTTAGAATTCTTCCATTAGGAGTTTTTCAAAGAGTTAAAACTTCACCCTCAGTTCAACCACGCCATCCATAGTAAATTTGTGTACACCTGATATCAAAGATAAGACATTCCATACTATCTAATAATATTTATTGGAAATTTTAATGTTGGAGAAAGATCATGTGACTCTATCCCTTAAAAAGAAAAAGTATATGATTTATAATAATGTTATTTATAAGGATTTCTTGGGTTCTCTTCACTAACCCATTCCTCCCTACATGTGAAAATAATATTATAAAGAGATAATTTTTAAAACTCCTAAAAGAAACATTTAATAACATCATTAAAAGTGTGCCATTATTTATATCGCTTAATTCAGCTTTTTATTTTTGTGTTCTTTAACTCTTATCCAAAACACATTGATTCCAGTGACCCACATCTTATAATTCAGCTAATGATTAATAAGTGACCTAATAACCACTGCAAAGCTAGTAGTACTCAATCTTTTGAACACTACTTAATTCTGTTTTTAGGTAAATTTAGTTACATTTTGAACCAGTGAGTTTTGCTCTGTGTGTGAATTCTGGGGGTTTACCTATCTGGCCTGGTTTTCAACCTGTTCTTGCTCCTTTTGCTAGAGTATTCTGTTTTTCCTTATAGTGTTTCCCTTTTCACAGCCCACAAAGTTTGGCGATATATGTTCCTGTTACAGGTACAGTGGTCACTAATGACCGACAGACGTATCAGTGGCTTTAACTAAAGTAAATAATTGAATATCTCTAATGATTAACCAAAGCAGTTTCTCCTAGTACATAGAAACCTGTTTTCTCATATTGAAACACTTTAAACTTAAAATAATTTAATCTCAACCACTTTTTAAAAAAATGTATGTAATTTGACTATAGAAAATGTATCCTGTTGTAAAAGGTAGAGACAGTTATAAACAGTTCTTTATATTTAATTCTTCATGTAAACTTTGCTTGTTAGATAGTTCAAATATATATACAGTAATGCACATTCATGTACTTGTCATCAGAATTTAACAAACTAGTGTTAAATATTTAATTGTTTTAAAGTTCTTCATGGTATGATGAAGTAACCTGAGGTGATTAATGACAGAGCATTTTAGACGCAGTGAATTTGGCTTATGCAATGGACTAAGCACAGGTACATGAACATTGAGCATTGTTGGGTTTTAAGGTTGATTTCAGCAGGACTCCCACTGCCACTGTCACCAAAGAGAAGGGTAGTCTTAAAATTAACACCTCCTTTTATTTGTATTCATACTTTTCACTTTAACCTTAATAATTGTCACATCTATTTTGTTTACAGAACACTCACATGCTTTAAAACAGACAAATGTATGTAATATCAGCTAATAAACACGGACGCATGACTGTGTGCTGAGCACTGTTATTCTGTATATACTGTGTCATTTAAGTATCAGAGTACTTTTTGACACAGGTATTGTTCCTTTCATAGATGAGGAGACCAATGGCCACAGAGACAATGGATGACATGTTTCCTGGTTCCACCCCTGGTATTGACCTCACAGCCCATTTGTCTGGTCACCATTATGGTGGGCTACCTTCCAACTTGTGAAGCATCAATGAGCCTCCCTCTCATTAGACAGATTCACATTAAAAATACTGGGTGATTTAACTCTGATCAGTGCAAGAGTACAGTTCATGGGAGACTGTTGGGAGCACATCCCAAAGGACACAGTAATACTTAAATAACTGTGGTAGTTTAGGAAGTTTGTTTTCTTTCTTTCTTTCTTCCTATTTTTTGATGAATTAAGACCAATATATTTCCAAGTTCTTCAAATATTATTAAATACAAAGTATCCTTCTAAAAGTAAGTTTGTTTTCTAACATTAAATATTCTTATGTTTGGAGCATCTCCAGTCTTGTGTGTTAGATATATATATTGTACATTTATCCCAAGTACACGCCAGCTTTCTTGGCTACAGTATAACTAAGAAATACTTAAGTGTTCTAATGTAAATGTTCCATCTTCTCCTGCAGACTTTTACCCAAGAGTAAGATGTGTTCCATAAATACAGATAATCTTTTCCTTAAAGCCCAGATTCTCCTCCATGTCATCTTAGTAGAGATACTTTAATCAACACAAAAAAAGTTCAAGTTCGAATTTTATTACTTTAACTTTCATTGTCTATATCTTAGCTGACTGAAGTTCTTTTTTGAGATCTTTTTCTTTTCAAAGACAAACCCCCCAACCTTTTTTATATTTTATAGGACAACCAAAAATATGGTTATTTTCTTCAATGCTAATACAAGAATCACTCATGTATCAAAGCAAAACTTATATTCCTCTTATTAACTTAGTGTTGATTATCTAAACTCACAGTTGTTATTCATTCAAAAACTCCTGCTTATGGACCATCTTAAGCCAATTGTTAAATTTATATTTTATCATTTGATTTAGTGAGTTTCCACCATTAATCAAAGCATAAAATTTTGCTATGACTGATATACGTCTATCTCATTCACTTAGTAAGAATCATTCTCTCTCCTAATGTCCTTGTTCCAAGTGTTTTTGGTTCAAATTGCAGCTCTAGAACTATACTCCCATTTACACCTACACAGCAGGGTAAGGAGGGTGTGTCTCATAGAATAGGATTACAAAACCTATGCTTCCCAGGATGTCCATGGCTTTGCCTTCCCTCAGCTCTCTTCATAATATTATTGATCTACTTTGAAAAGTTTTGGCTTCCTTATCCATAGAAATATATATATGCTGTACATAAATGCTAGGTTATTATAAGATCTCTAGGCTGATAAATATAAGAATATGTTCTATCTTTGAATTTTGGATAAGGTCATATAAATTTATAAATTTCTATGCTGTCTGCTTTACTGTATTATGAAAGCGCTTAACTCTTAAGCAGATACTACTGTCTGTGAAGTTCATGTCATGACTGCTTGTGGCATGTAATGGGTGAGATCCATAAGTGACAGTGATTGAGAATGTAGCTGAAGGTGGAAGTATTTTTATTATATACCTTACAAAAGCAACCAGTGAAAACAAGAGAAATATAGTACTAAGAGGAAAATCAAATGTAGCCGTTACTTCATATGCTGAGCATTCCTGCTGCACTCTTACTGATACGTCAAGTCTGTAAGAAGAGTGGTACTTTAGCAGGGCTTTATTGAAATATATCAAGAAATAGCATTTGCTTTTGATTTTTAGAAAAATATTTTTAAATATTCTTTTAGCATTTTCAGCCGTCTACTTGATGTTCTCTAAATCTGTTAATTTTATGAAGTATCAAGTGAAAGTTTCAGAACACAAAGGCAATATAATCTACTCAAAATAATATTTAAATACTGCTAATTTCTTGCTACATTTCTTTATCAGCTGTTTATTGCAGAGGGTCTCTCTCTTGAATTATTTCAAAGGTCCGTTGAAGATTGACCCCTTCCCCCATAACCTCCCCAGATGGATGATCACAGTATTCAATCAGAATTGACTTTAGTGACTCAGAATCAAAATCTGGGTTTAAGTGACAGATTTTCGTTTCTTGCTGGATTATGGAGCAGTCTGAGAGTTCTGGAGGAAGGAGTAGAGTAATATGCTGGCTGCAGCTACATACCAACTGGTGTGGAAGAAGTTAGAAGTTATTGTGGTACAGCATCTGCCACACAGTCCTGTGTTCCTATGTGTTCCTATCCCTATAGTGACCTGCCTTCCTCTTCAGTATCTCACACAGTTGGCAGTGATGATAGCTAAATCAATTTTTTTTTCTTTTGGGGCAGGCTTCCTTTTTTCCCCTGGCAAAAACATTAGAAAGTTATGAAATAATAAATTTGTCAAATTTTTCTTGGTGTGTAGCAAGGCACAAAGGACAGAAAAGTTCTTAAGCATTAGCTTATTTCCCTTAGATATACTTACATAGTCCTGTAAGTTTGGAATGACCCAAGTTTACATATGCATAGTCCAAGTTTATCAAGGCCTCCTACTTACCCCTGAAGAAGGAAATACAGATTTCATTTTTCATTCACTTAACAAGTATTTATTGAGAAACTTCTGTGAGCCAGACAATTGTTCTAGAATTGTTCTATAGTAGTGAGCAAAGTAGGAAAATAAGTTTCTGCCCTTATAGCCACTATCAGTGGAAGCAGATAATAAGTCAACTGCATAGCATATTTAAAAGTTATTAAAAGCTGATTATAAACATAAAGCTTGGAAGGAGACTAGGAACCCCACTGGGGGTATCCTAGGGTTACTTACATTTTAATAGAATTTTTTTTCTGCCATGTTGAAAAAGGTCAGTCAACAAGCAGTGTAGAAGTGGAGTCTTGTTAGAAAGCTGTTGATTCCGACTATGTGGTAGGAGTCAAACTGATGCCATATGTTCCTAACTGTGCTTCTACCGCTGAAAAATTAAATCAAGTGAGGAGCCAGCAAGGTGGACTCCTTGTGAACTTTGAGAGGAGATGACAGTTGATTTGCTCTTTGCTGAAAGAGTAAAGACTCTGAGAAGTACAGGGTTTGGGGTGGAGAGAAATAAAAGAGAGATTACCAAGACCTCAGTTTTAGACCTGATAATTTGGAAGTGGAGACCAAAACAGGTCCAGAAGGAGACATGAGCTTGGAAATCATCAGCATACATATAAAACTTAAAAGCAAGAGTAAGTATAAATATTAAAGAGAATACGTCCAAAGCCTAAGTCCTGGGTCACACCAGTGTTGGTCAGGAGGTGAAAAGTAGTGAGTCAAGAAAGCAGAATAGCCAGAGTGTAGATCTGTGGAGAGTGAGGAATATGGTGTCCTGGAGTAAGAAAGAGCATTGCAGAAGGGATGTCAGCTGTGTTTACTGCAGCTAACAGATCCAATAAATGAGTTCTGAGAAATGACCACTGATTTATTTGTGGTCAAGGTCATTGGTGATTTTGATAGGAAAAGTATTAATGGGTCAAAGGTTGGTAAAAGTTTAATTGGAGAAACTCAAATGGGAAAAGAGAAATTGGATACAGAAACCATGAGCTACTCTCTTAAGCGGTTTTGTTGTAAGTAAAGAGCAAAGATAACCTGGCAGTTGGCCAGGAGGAATCAGCCTGCCTGAGGAAGAGAATAGTCTTAGGGTCTGCTGACAGTCACCTGATGGGAGTGTGAGCAGTAGCTGTTTGTGGCCTGTGAACTCAAAGGACCTTGCCTTACATGGACGTATACATTTTTGAAACATTTTTCATTGAAATACTGGTGCTGAAAAGAGAGAGATTAATCAAGCCAGCTAGTAATGCACAGTCTTCCTCCTTTTATTCCTTTATATCCAATAATTTCTCTGATTCTTCCTTGAAAGTGTTTTTTTCTCCCCTTGTACCAGGGTTTGAACCCAGACCAGAGGCACTTAATCACTGACCCACACCCCCAACACTTTTCATTTTTTTATTTTGAGACAAGGTCTTGCCAAGTTGCTTAGAGCCTCACTAAGTTGCTAAAGCTGGCTTTGAACTTGTAATCCTCCTGCCTCAGCCTCCTGAGTCACTGAGTCACCACACCCTGATGAAAGTCAGTTTTTAACCATGTATCTCAAAAGCCTTCTACGTTATAGTTTATTATTTGCATATTATTTTCCTGTCCTAATCTAAGGAGAGATGTATTTTTTTTCTATATATGTCTGTCTTATAACCTCAGTTCTGCACAGATATTCTATACTTGTTTTTTTAATGAATTACTGTGATGTTCCAATTTGCATTTGATGGATTTGTTATAAAGTTCTGTGTTTTCTAACATTTGCAATTAATTTCTAAACATAAGGTTGTGTTTGGTGGTTGTGTTTTCTACAGAGTCCCTGTGAAGCAGGCATAGTGAGAAAAGGCTCACTGCAACTGGGTAGCACATCCACTGGGAATTCATCCTTGAAGAGAACAAAGCGAAAAGCACCTTCCCCACCCTCCAAAACGACCTTGCAGCCAAGTGAAATGACCTTGCAGCCCAGCGATGGAAATGGTCAAGTGACTGGTAATGTTACTTTCCATTAACATTAGCACGTGTATTATGTTTTGTTTAATACATACAGAAATGATGTAGGTCATAACTTATGTCTTTTTATTAAATAATAACATCTAGGATTTTTACATGGATCCTCATTATTCTCACTTAACTGATTTTTTTAAAAAAATCTGCACCATAAAATAAAATGACAAATTATACAGCTTCATTATACTAAAATTAGCAGATTATAATTTGTAAACTTATTCAGAAAGACACTCCTACTCCAGGATTGACTATGTGTAGGAATGGGAATTTAAGTGAAATTTAGTCCTTTGATAGCTGGGTAGTAAAATGGCTTCTAGCAAGGTTAGTGCTCAGTGCTTTCTGGATGATCTAAAAATAACTAAATGAAGCTGTTAAGGTGTTTCCTGAATGGGTCTGGCTTGTTTATAACTTGTGTGGTTTCTTTCAGCCCTGCAGTCTGTGAATGGGGCTTCTCCAGACAGTACTTTGGAAGCAAGCTCCCCGGAGGGGCCCTCCAGCCCAGGTATGACGCCTTTACTCCATGCTGTGTCAGTTCTGAAAAAGAGCTTCCGTGACAACTGAGGAATGAATCTAATTAGAATGCTCTACGTGAAAGCGATACCGATTCTTTGACCTGATTTCTCAAATTTATTTCATGCAATGAATTTTCCTTCCCTTCCTCCCCCCACACATAGAGATTAGAGTCTGAAACTGGCACAAGATCAACATTTCAGTTCTGGAATTATACCTTGAGGACTTTCTCTGTTAGGTCTCGTGTTTTTCCTTATGTGACGTTAGGTTGATATTGGTTGACTTCATTCCCGGGAGTATTGACACATCATAGTTAGAAATGTACTGTGGTATTTTTAGAAGAAAAAACTTACATTAAAATATAAGCATAGTTTCTTAAGGCAATGCTTCTAGGTATAAATTCAACATTCAGGGTATTCTACTGTAATGGTGAAAATTGGTTACCCTGAAAATACTTTTTATTATGTAATTCTCATTGTCAATTTTCCCCAGATAACTAAAATTCCAGCATGAATAAAATAATTCAATCTAATACTATTACCAATATTTTCAATAGTAGCTACTTAGTAGCCCTTATTAAAGCACATAAAAGAAATTTCTCTACCATACAGTTTATGTTAGACAAAAATGAATGTGACAGACTAGAAATGTAATACAGAAACAATATTATATGCTCAGTACTTCAGCATGGGGATAATTTTAGAAGTATGAAAATTGCTTAATATGACTACCTAATTTTTCTATTTATTTTCACCAAGTTGGAGCACCTAAATTTTAATCTGAATCCTTATAATCATTGTGATGTTTAGTATTTTGGAAAATAACATGTATAAGGATTCTTTACTCCTTTTTCTTAGATTAATATCAGTGATACCATCTTATTCCACAAAGGAAATATGCTGAATAAAGTTAACAACTTACACTGTATAGTGAAATTAGAAGGTTTTGACGTACTGGAAAAAAATGTGCATGCTTTTCAAATTCTGCTTGATGTGTTTCTCTCCCTTTGTCCCTTTTTACCTCTTTATGTTTAATGCATGGGTAATTGTGAGCTGGCAAATCCGATTTCCTCCAAAATGCTTCCTGGTCTCTGCTTGCCTTAATTTTGTTTTCTAAGTGCCATTTCTTCAGATTCTGCTTCTTCGGCAGAAACATATCTGGGCCCTGAGCTTCTCAGTCACCAACAGAGCACTGCTTCCAAACTGACAGACGAAGCCCCTCTCTCTGAGGACCCTGGGACACCGGAGACAGCCGTAGCATCATTGACATGTAGGTGCCAGGCCTTTCCTGGCTGTGCTTTTGTTTCATCAAGTGTAGACTTCATTACCTGTGAAATCCTTCTGTAAACTGTTTCATAAGGAAATAGGAGTCTCTTCTCACTTGAAATTTTATCCATGTTTGGAGTTTACTATTTTCCCTAACTACATAAATAAATGATGTAGTTTGAGATTAACAAAATTAGGGGTTCTGAAAAGTTTTTCCTTCTCTTCTATTTGGCTTTCTGCTTTGTGGAGGGAACTTTTAAACTTTACTATTTTCAATGAATTAACTATATGTAATATAGTTTAGATTCTATAATTGCCAAAAAATGGAAGCAGTCCAAATGTCCCTATACTGAAGAACGCACAAACTGTGGTTCATCCATGTATTAGAATACAGTACTATTTACTACCTTTCGGTAAAAAGGAATGAGCAACAGATCCATACAACAATACGGCAGAATTCCAAACTTACTATGTTAGATAGGAAGCCAGATTCAAATGCCTATATGTCATGTTCTTATTCAAACAGTACTTTTGCAAAGGCAGAACTGTAAGGATAATGGTTTTCAGAGGTTGGAGTTTGAAGGAGAGAATGATTACCAAGAAGTGTGAAGAAGTTTAGGCGACTAATGGAATTTTTCCATGTCTTGATAGTCGTGCTAATTGTAGTTATATAACAATATGTGTGTAAAAATTCAAAGAACTATGTTCCAAAAATGGTGAATTATACTGAATAGAATTATATCTCATTTTCTGTAGAGGAAACGATCAATTCTGGTAGCAGCTACAATGCTCTGACATGGTGAACAATTTTTGAAAGAATGAATAACATGAGAAAGTAGTGTATTTGAATTGGATTAATTTAATATAATTAATAATAGTAATTTAATATAGTTGTAGTTTTGCAAAATTTATTAGTCAATTTTGCCATTTTGATGATCCCTCAGAAAAATATAAATCTTAAATGTCCTAGTTAAATTTTGCACTTTAATAACTTCACAAGTAAAATGCTACAGACTTACATAAATGTGTTTTGAAAGTTTAGTTACATTTCTTTTCCATATATTAAAATTTTTGAATTTTAAATAAAACAATTTATTCTTGGCTGGAGCGGTGGCTCAGCGGTTTCGGCGCTTGCCTGGCAAGCATGAGGACCCAGATTCAAACCCCAACACCACGTACATAACTAAGTGTTGGAGCAACTAAGGCCATGTGTGAAAAACTAAATAAAGTTATTTCTCTCTTCCTCTGTCTCTCTCACTGTCCCTCTCTCTTAAAAAAAAAAAACAATTTATTCTTTTTAGTCAATATTGGCTAACTTTAAAGGGACTAAACTATTAAAATAGTATAAAATATTCAAATGATATGAAGTACATGAAAGAGAAGCTTCAATAATTATACTTTCAAATGATTTTTCAAATAATTTAAGTAGTTCTTTCATAGTTATATTCAGATGTTTTAAAGAATACCTTGTTCTTTGAAAATGAATATGCTGCCTTTGGAACTTATAAATCTGAAGTACAATAGTTGTGACAGAATACTTGTGAAGCTCATTCGTTGTTCGCAGCCCCTTCCAGATTTTCTTTTTTTATTTTAGTCCTAGCATTTGGCACATAAAAAACAAACTTGGTTTTGTTTTCTTTTTTTTCCCCCCCAAAGTGTGATAATACCTGTTATAGACAAACAAGGACTGAAAATTCTCTTGGATCATCAGAAATTCTTAAAAAGAATATCATGCTAAGGGAAATAGGCCAGACTTGGAAATTCTGACAAGTGTGGAATGTTTTCTCTCACTTATGCAAGTTAGAGTCAGGGGACAGGACCTCATGTAAATAAAGGTAGACCAATAGAGTAGAGGAAGTGGATGAAAAGGGGAGGGCATGGGGAAGTATAGTGGACGAAATCTACCAAAATATGCTATGTCCATGTATGAACATGCCATAATAAATCCTGCCTTTATATATAATTACAGTGTATTAATTAATAATAATAGAAGGGAGATCAGTAGAGAAAGCCAATCAGAAAGTGGGAGGAGGGAAGGAAAAGGGCAGGCAGTGGGGGGGATGAGATGGACCAAATTATGCTGTGTGTGTAATGGGTAGGCACAGGACATAATCCCATCATTATGAATAATTATAATACACCAATGAAAAATAATTCTTCCTTAAAACTTTTAATAATAGGAATGCTTTTCAAGTTAATAATATGTTTTGAGGCAAACCTGCATGATGCTTATAACCACTAAGTCATCCCAGAAAAATCTGAAAATATTTTGAAACATCTTACTCATGCTTTATTCCTTAATTGAGACCAGTTCCTCACTGAGGATCTTTCACTTAAAGAAAATTTGTGTATATTAAATATTTCTAATAGGCAGAAGGGAAATAGAGATAGTGATCAATATAGTTTGTTAACTCTCACATTAATTAATATAATTTCCAAAAGAGCTTAATACATACTAAGGAGTAGTTTTTAACCCTTTTCCATCTAAATCATCATGGGCTTTCATTTTTCTCAGCACACAGTTTTCAAATTGTATAAATACACTCTTACTATGGTATGCAATCATAGACATATAATATTGCACAAGGCATCATAATGGCTATTTCACCTGTAATGTTAATGCAACATTTGCCAAAATATGTGTATTTAAAAATTTACTTAAGTTCTTTCAGATTTCTTTCTAAGTAATCTAATTTAAATTAACAGTAAAGATGTCATTAATGTACTCCATATTGTTTCACTGTAGGTGAACTTGTAGACAACGCAAAAAATCTCATGTTTCTTTAATTTGCATTTTAAATTAGTTCATATTTAATTTACATTATTGAGTTACAGCATGAATTCAAACTCATCTAATTAAAAATATACTCTTAAATATTTAACTTTTATGTTTATGATATTAAATAGTCTTATATGAATACAACCTAACGTGATAGAAAATTGTTTTCAGGATTATATGAGTGTGAGAAAATCTGGTTATATATTTGCACGATTATTCTCCATTAGAAAAATATTTCACTTTTAATTTTTAACCTGATTTTAGGAGTTCAGCTAATTATTAAATATTCCTTTCTTGTCAACATTATGTAGGATAAATGAAGCAAACTAACATTTAGAATTATATCATTTCTTTGTAGCTGGAATTAGCTCTGATTATAGCCTGGAAGAGATAGAAGAAAAGGAAGAACTGAGTGAAGTACCTAAAGATGAGGAAAATATTTCTCTGCAGTCACCGGACAATCCTTTTGTGTCTACTGATATAACAAATACACTGAAAAATGATCCTGACACAGCCCCTGGCATCAGTAGCAGAGAGGCCTCACAAAACTCAAAGGAAGAAAACCAAGAAACTGGAAACACAGATGGACCGTAAGTATGTGTGCCAGAGTGTGGTGGCAGTTTGTTTAGTTAGTAGTATTCTCCTAAAATGTAGATCTGATATTTAAACACAAAGTCAGCCCTTTTGTTTAGACTCTAACCCCCTCAACATCATCATAAAATGTTTATTAATAATGTACCTATTTGCATGTGTTCAAAGAATGTAAAATTCACCAGTTCTATTATCCTTGTGTGAGATAAGTCAAAACATACAATTCACATGACTCAAAAATTAAAGTGTTTGTGTTTTTTGCCTATTGAATATTTGACCTAAATGAAACATTGAATTTTTAGTTTTCATCAAATGCAAATAAAGGGTTTTCACTGACTGGCACATTGAAAACAATCCTTTGTATTAGAGTATGAACTTCAGTCCCCAGTATTATTTGTATAGTCACTGTTATGATGCAGAGAATGCACTTTCCATTTTGTCCTAGGTATTGAAAGCTATGGTCAAGTCCACATACACTGTGTTTGAGATGCAACACCATGAATAAAGATGAAATCAACCAAGCAAAATAAATCATCAAAGGTTTACCATAATTTGCACAGGATTGTTGCCAAATTAAACTATTCTGTCACCAGAAAAAAGTCAGAGGTCAATCCAAATCCTGATGGATATAATTGACTTTGCCAGATGCAAGACTATAATGTTTCATTTTATTTCCCTTTTCTATAAAAGACAAATAACAAATAATAATAAAATAAAGACACTATTTTGGAAATATGTCTATTTACCAAGCTTCCTACCTCTTTATCTGTAATAGGACCACTATATGAAAGCTGATGTTTCAGAGGCATTTCCTCTCAGTTGTAATTTATTTGCTTTTAAATATGAAATATGATTATTTCAGTCCATCTGTCCTTGGAAACTATTGCCTGTTTTCTCATTGTGCTTAAATAATATACACATATAACATGCAATATCATATCTTCCAGAGGGTCACACAGTACTGTATATGATACAAGTAATGAAGATAAGGTAGCTGGCAGTGTGAGAAACCTGAAATCCAAGTTGGGCCCAAGCAAAGAGAATGGTGAGTTATATAAACACTGACCGCAAACACTTCCATACACTGTGGTAGTGCCAAGGACCATCATTAACACATATCATGCCATTTAATCTTGGGCATTGATTCATTTAATACCTACATTTTTTACAAGCTATTATGGGTATTACTCTTTTTAGTCCCATTTTTACAGATGACTGAATTACAAAGATATTGATTCCCACAACTTGTAAGTAGTGGACCCATGGATTTAAGTAAGGCAGTGTTACTCCAAAGTGTGCTCTTAGCTATCCAGTGTGTTACTGTTGATGTTAAGGCTTGGGGATTGTCTAACTTAAACCTTAGTTCTTACAGATGTATCTGTTTGTGTTCTTTTTTTTTTTTTTCCTTCTAACTCTGTAGTGCAAGCATCAAGTTGCTGCACTTTGGATGAAACTCATCTGCCTGATTTTCAAGGTTGAAACCATCTAATTATGTAACCTTGTTTACCACTATTTCCCAATTCTCATCCCCACATCAAGACAGTTTCTTCTTTTCCTCATGATGTGGTTCACTCATTTCTATCATTTGCCCTATGCTCACACTGCCTTTGCATAGAAAACAATCTTCATCTACTTCATTCAGTCCCTACTTAAATCCTACCACTTCATTTATTTTGTTACATGATTACTAGGTGCCATGTAGTTCTATATTTCTGACTGTTCAATAAAACCGCATCACCTTGGATCAGAGAAATTGATCTCTGAAATTGATCTGAGAAATTGAAATTCATGTGAAGCCTATATCGCACCTAACAATACTGAGATATTCTCAAAATGTATGTTTAGGATTGAATTTCAGAAAACAGATAGAGTAGAAAATTCAAGGAATCCACAAGGATGTATTTCAAGGGAGTAAAAAGGAAGTTGTTTTTAGATGTTCATAGTCCAATCCATGTTAATGTATAAAACTCAGTTGAGAATCATAAAAAGCATAGGGCTATAATATTCATATTTGGATGAGAAGTTAGTAACTCCTGTGATACCTGGGTATCTATGTCAATTCCTTTTATATGGTATGTATAGGATAATTTGAATATGTATGTTGCTCATTGATTTTTTTTCTTCATGGTCAGTCCCATTCTGAGACGCGTCGAAAAGAACTAAATGTTTTCCCATTCGTTTTCTCTTGATTGTTTTTCCCTGAGTATACTATGATGGCAACAGCATTCCTATTGAGAAATAATGATTTAAAAAGTTAATTCTTTCTTTGAAAATAAGAGATTAAATCATTTTTGCTAAGATTTTGACATCAAGTTAGTGCTAGGGTCACTAGTACATTTACGCAATATTTATTTTGATTTGCACATACTTTGCAATGACCTTTATCAATTTTAGGTGATTTTAAAAATAATAATTTGTTATCCATAAAGTATTTTTATTCTGTTTTCATTTTCACCTATTATGTACACTTAAACTGTCCTTTTGTCAGATTGTAGATGTCAGTATTAATTTTGAGTAGAGAAAGGACAGTGTGATACAGAAGCTACCTTCTCCCTCTAGTGGCCATCCTTGGAAAATAGCCTAGCCATTCACAGAGGAGGTAAGCATCAGATATGCAGGAGGAGGGAGTAGCAAATACATTCTATAGCAAGTCTAGGTTTCCAGGCCTGAAAGACATTGGGAATAATTGTGAAATGTTGATGAGAAATTCAGAGCTTGACAGTGATTAAGTGTAACCCACTGAAAACATGAAAAATAAATTTGGAATCTCAAACCAATAAATTAGGGTTTGTTATAAGGGATTTGATTTAAAATATGGTTTTACATTGATTAACTTGCTCTTGGAAAATATTTCTATTGTGTGAACTGGGTAATACCCATGTTCAGTGGAAGATGAGAAATAAGCAAGGGAGAAGGAAATACATTTAGGCTCATTTTCTGTTGCCAAAAACCATTTCTACCATTCATCTGTTCTCATAATAGTGTTCAGAATACTGCTTTTCATATAAATATTAAATACTAAACCAAATTGGTTAAGAGTAGAAGCATAAATGTGCCTCTTCTCTGCTTCCTAGTCACACATATTATTAGTTTTTTAAGTACAGAAGTTATCAGTTATTGGTCATTGAGAAAAAAAAGTCATTCAAATAGATGATATATAATGTGATAATCAGTTGAATTTTATTTTAGAGGAATAAGAAGGGACTCTATTTTTAAATGACATAGGACTCTTGTAACACAGTAAAGAATATTAGCTGTCATGACCAAATGATTGGACAGTTAGGCAATATTTTAAAATGTGAAGACATTTTTGAAAATTGTATATACATTTCTCTGACATGATTTATTTTGTGTGGGTACATCTTACATGTCATTTTTGCATTTTTTTTTTAAACAGAAGAACTGTTTTATGTAGCTCCTTCAATTTTGGGGGTTACATTTGATTTCATCCTCTTTTAGGTAATAGTTGGTGATGATAAAAGCATAGAGAAATACTTGACATCCTTTCATGATTTCACTTTTGAGGCCCCCACTCATTAGTGCTGTGAAAACTATTGCAGGACCTGAAAAGGGAGGCCCCTGGCCATCATGCAGGAGAAACGATTCCTCAGAACTTCCGCATAGAGAGGCACAGTACGTAAATCAGGTCCATACTAGGTACACGATGCATGTCACAATGCCTGCACACTTCCAGATACCTCATTCCTGTGTTCAGCCATGCTGTTGAGTATAAAGCTGTGGCTAGTAACCCAGGGGTTGGCAGGTGATTTGAGGAAAAGTCACAGGGTCTGCAGGGGAAACTGTTTCAAACCTCCTTGGACTCCAACTCTAGAAAAAAAGATACCTTTTTTCCCACAGAGAAAAATCAAAACCAACATTATTGTTTTTATGTGGTTGAAATCAACCATGTTGTGACTGAAATTAAATTCTTCCAAAAGACTTTACCCAGGATACCCAATTAACATAACAATCAACAGAGACTGTTTTTACTTCAAATCTTAAAGGTAATATTTTCTGTTGTTTACCTTAATTAAAACTGACATTTGCTGAGATTTTTTTTTAAGAGAGAAAGGGAGGGAATAAGAAGAAAGAGGGAATCAATTTGATTTAGTTTTCCATCAGGCCTTTGTTTCTCCAACACTGAGTTGTGCATATGGTGCTGGGATTTGAACCTGGGGTCCTTGCAAATGTCAGGCAAGTGCTGTTACCACTGAGCCACTGGTCCAGCCCCTGAGATTGTTTTAATGTTAGTTATGAAATATAAGTGTATAGTAGGGGCTTTCAACAAAAGACTGAGTCTAAATGGAAGAAAAAGAGGCAGAAAAAATTTGTATATGTCAATTTTTTTCATCATCAACAATGATGGAAAAAGAAGTCTTATAAGAAGGAAAGTAGCTGCCTTCTGGGGATTGCCTGTTAGACAATATTCTATCTTAAGCATGTTACATAATTATATGCACATATACAGATGTATGTATATGATACATGTATAATTATATGTATAATTTACAATACTTATATTCACAGTAGTACACATCAGTAATCCAAGCCACGCAGAAGGCTAAGGCAGGAGGATCACAGGTTTGATGTCTCCCTCAACAACTTAGCAAGGGCTTTCAAAAAAAAAAAAAATTAACGGAGGGCTGAAGATGGACCCAGTGGTGGAGCACTTACTTGGCATGCATGAGACCTCGGGTAAAATCCTCAGTACTGCAAAGCAAACCAACAAACATATTTTTACCTTTTTATATCCCAGCAAAATGAAGCTCCAAGGAACTGTTCTAATTTAACACTAGTTAAAGGGGTTCCAAACTTGGGTCCTTTTGAATGCATAGCTCTTACTGTTTTTTCTGTATGTCACTGCCTGCATTTGTGTAATTAGTGATCTGAAAATTATCTGTGAATTCAAACCAACTTCTTGCAGGTTGGATGAGGCAGATATTTAAAACTTTAGGTGTTCTATTTTTTCTCTCTCAATAGTTCAAGATGAAATCATTGTCATTACAACAAACACAGAAGATAATATGAAAAATAGAGTGAGGAGTACAAAAACCAATGCAGAAGGTGAAGCCAAAGATAAGGACAAGGTTATGGAAGCTGACAGACGGCCAAGCTATCAAGCGTGTAAGACTGTTAGTGTTACAACTTCCAAGGAAAATCATATAGCAGCAGCACCAGTACCAGATCAAAGACTGAATCAGCCTGGTGCAGAAAAGACAAAAATGCAGGATGCATCCATTCAAACAATCCCTCCAAGCAACACCTTGGATGGGAATCTCCAAGATCATAATTTGTCTGCTTTCAAAGTTGATGAAAGTGTGCAGACTTCAAATAACAAACCAATTCAACACTCATCCTTAAGTCTACAAGATTCTGAAGATACCTCAATAATATTGAGGAGCCGGAACACCCTAACTGTACAGTCAGAAGATAAACTTGCCATAAAAGATCCAGCTTGTGCACATGGTAATGATGATCCTTTGTCTCCTATAGATGGAATTGATAAATATTCACCTGCTTCTTACTTAAAGAATTCTCCACTTTACAGACAGGACTATAATCCCAAGCCAAAACCTTCAAATGAAATTACAAGAGAGTATATACCCAAAATTGGAATGACTACTTATAAAATAGTGCCTCCTAAATCCCTGGAAATATCAAAAGACTGGGAATCAGAAACAATAGGGTATAAAGATGATCAAAAGACACATGCTTTACCTGTAAAGGAGACTGCCATGCAAACGGAAGAACTTGTTACCTCTGAAGGCCCAAAGAAGCCGCAGTTAGACCCGATACCAAAGCCAAACTTGAAAATAGAGCATCAGTTACACAGGGCTGTGAGCTCACCCAACGGTGCTGTGACTAATCCTCCAAAACCTCCCAGAATGACTCGAGACACTAGCATGGCTCCTTTTGCACCAAATTTGGAAGATATAAATAATATTTTGGAATCACAACGTAAATCTAGGGTTTCAAATCCCCAGACCAAACCAAGTTCTTTTTTCTTGCAGATGCAGAAGAGGGTATCAGGTCAGTATGTGACATCTGCAGCTGCCAAGAGTGTCCTTACTGTCCCTAATCCTGTCCCTAAGGAACTAACACACAAAGAAGTGGAAAGGGACACACTGCCTCCTCCAGAACAGGCACTTTCTCCCTTACATAAAACAAGTCACCCAGCTCCGCAGCCCCAAATTAGAAAGATGTACGATGACATTGTTAGCCAGAAAGCTCCGGAAACCTCCCCTCCCCCGGTAGCTCCCAAGCCCGTGGCTCTTCCCACCAGTCAGGTAGCAACACTAAATCTGAAGACTTTGAAAAGTTTTGGTTCCCCACGACCATATTCAAGTTCTGCTCCTTCGCCGTTTGCCCTTGCTGTGGTGAAAAGGTCACAGTCTTTCAGTAAGTCACGGCCTGAGTCACCCAGTGTGAGTGCATCTGCCCAGCCTCTCGTGGACACAGAGGATGGGAAGCCTTGCTCTGTGCACAGATGTTCAGATACCCCACAACTGGATGTGATTGATAAGGTAAATGTTACCTTTTAAAAATGAAGGATTCAGATTAGTTTACAACCTGGTTAAAATAGCGAATAACAAACATACTGGTGTGTTTATGCATTACTTAACTCTGAATTCATATTAATAGGATAGCATGCTACTATACAGAAGACAAGAAAAGCAATACACAGAATCCAATTATTGTGTATAATTCTCATAACTTGATTAGGTATTAATCAAATGAATAATAAGGTCATCATTATATAGTTGTATCATTAGTAATGATTTTAAAGTTTCTTTATTAATAGTCTTATTAATTTACTAGTTGAGTTGGGACTGTTTTCCTGTGCTTTGCTAATTTGTTTTTAATTTTTCTGGATGTTCTGGCTTACTTCATTTTCTCTGCTAGTTTTGTAGTACTGTATAATGCCAACATAAATAGTGCTATGTGAAATAGCAGTATTAAAGACTAGATAAAATAACCAAGCACCTCAGCTGGGCCATTTCCATTGAATACCTTCAACTCAGCTGACCAAGCATTTTTACTATAGCTAATTTAAATTGAAAGCAGGTTTAAAAATGTAGTTTTCTTATTCCCTAGTTTGTTAATATCACCTTTTCCATTTATGTCTCTTGCCCTAAACATCATATAACTACTGTGTAACCTTAATAACTTACCAAAAATTATGTTGTTGACTTGTTTTGTCAATTAAGTGGGGTGTTTTGCCAGGTTCACACAGCATAGGCAAAGGAGGTATAAAATTCACAGCATGACTCATGATGAGCCATGTGTGATTTTTAACAAATGTTTTGTGTACTTTTACTCTGATGGTGTTTAAAGAATACTTTCATATTTGTGTGACAGTTCCAAAAGTATTTTATACTACTTTGTCAAACATTCTTAGAGTAAGAGAACATTAACCATACTGCCAAGTACATATTTTTTAATAATTTTAAAGTAATGTTTATCTTGAAAAATATTTGCATTTATTACTTTGTTACAGCATCAGGAATTAAGGTATGACATTAATTTTTGACTTGGAAATAAAGCTGGCACTTTTTTCTTGAACTGGAATACCATTCCTAAACAGAACTTTGATTTAGATAATGCGTTTTTTTTCAGTCATTGTCCCAGCCCTGTTTAGCTCGTTATTTACAAAGATGGTACTTGGCAGATTGAAAAAGACATCTTCAGTATTACTTGATATAACATTTGCCAGTTAATTGTGTTGCTAACTGTACTTTCCTATGAAGTTAAGTTTTTGGTTCTTCAATTTGGAAGTTCCTAATGTTTCTTTTTAGTCTCATGGGGGAAAAACAAAGCAGCACAATGTCCAGAAGACTTCCTGAAATACAAAATTAGTGTCTGTGGGTAGTAGAGTAATTAATATTTATTAAAAGACACATTAGATAGATTCAACCAATATGAAATTCTCAATATTTGACTGTACTTTAAAAAAGATAATAATTTCCCAAACTGAATGTTGGTACCATGAAAATGGGTTATTTTAATTTTGTAGAGTTGTCTGACTAATATTTGGCTCTTCCGGTCCATATATTGGAAAAATCAGCATTACTTGACTCAAGCATAGTAAAATTACATTTTATCCATGAAAGAGAGAACCTTCTTTTCTTCCTTAGCCTCCTGTGTTCAAGCGAAGGAAACGCAATGTCATCATTTTCCAGCTCAACTCTGGCAGCAAAGAAAATTTGTTGGGTAGAAAAATAGCCATAATTAAATCACCCATTGGGCAAATGGCAATTCTTAAAGAACTACTGATGATGAAAATGTTTTGCAAAAATGACCTATTCTCTTGGAATTCATATAAATATTTTGCATTTATTTTTGTAGCAAGATAACTCTGCACATAGTGAACAGAATTCTCAAATACCAGCTCCAGCTGACTCCCCATCATTCACCCTTAAGAGACAAAGTTCTTTAACATTCCAAAGCTCTGACCCAGAACAGATCCGACAGAGTTTGCTGACTGCAATCCGTTCTGGAGAGGCTGCTGCCAAATTGAAAAGAGTAAGTTTTCTTTATCAGACGGGTGACAGTGGGTTTATTTTCAGTTTTGTCAAACTAATACTTTGGGGAATTTTTTTCTTCCTAGCATTTAAATCCTAATACGGAAGATGCCAGAAGTTACTTTTTATGTCAGGGGTCATTTTTGAAGTATAAACTGATAGAGTCCAGAGTCCTACACATACTTAAAAGTATGTTAGGTCCATTTTCCACAACATGGGCCAGGTGCAGAACATGACTTTGGTTCACTATTGTATAACTATATATGGAAAACGCCCTGATATCTTATTTTAAGAAATTATGTTAGCACAGTAAGAAAGATTCTTTTGAAAATTCCTCCTTGTCACAGAAAAGGTGGACTTTCAACGGTGGGAACCTCCAAGTTTCTAGTCACAGCTCCTCCAAAAACTACTGCCATATGTGGAGTTTAGGGAGAGTTTTATAGCTTAAATCAAAAGAATCAGAGAACCGGGGTATGGTGGTGCACACCTATAATCCTAGCTACTTGGGAAGCTGAGGTAGGGGGATCTCAAGTTCAAGACCAACTTAGACCGTGTCTTAAAATAAAAAAGGTCTTAGAATGTGATCAGTGATAGGCCACCCTGGGTTCAAATCCCCAGTATCAAAAGAAGGGAAAAAAACAAGAAATATAACAATGTAGATCAGATCTAATACAGAAACTCAGGTCTTGATAATGCCCTGCCACATCTGTCTGGCTCCTCTTTATGGAGGTGTAGCAATGCACTGGGGAAGGGGAGATGAGGGTACATTTTTCCTCAGGACAAATGCTAAATGAGTGTCCAGGAATTTTTTGAAGGTGTTTCTTCACTCTGCTCCCTTGCTCCCTTTATCCTTCAAAAGAGGAGACTAAAATTTGGGCAGTAGCCATTCTAAGACTTCTAGAGTCAATCATCTCCCCAAACTTACAGCTTGTTCCCCAGTCATCTTATTAGAAATAGCCTCAACTCTGAAGAAAAAAAAAGTCCTTGTTCCACTGACTCGCTAGGTACTTGATTTTGTGAATTTCTTCACTAAGCTTTTTAGAAGCTATTTAGAGAAGAGTTAAGAAACTTTTTGAGCAGAACATTGAGCTCAATAGAAATTAAATCTGTGAAGGAACAGGGATGCTGCAAAAATAGAAAAAAAAGAAAAAAAAAAAAAGGGAAAGGCAACCTGGGCCTTTCAAACACTTCAACACGTGCTGCTCCAGCAAGTTTCCTCCATGTGTCTGAGTGAGGATGTTCTTCTCGCAGAGGGAGTGGCACTCAGTTCTGGGCTAACATGGAAATAAAGCAAAATACTTGGTATTTCAGGAGTGAAGGAAATAGAAGGAATAATTCAGGGTCAGTGTCAAATTTTATAGATTTGTAGTTGTTGGGCCTGCATTTAGGTGCCCAGCACTGTAAAAATTTGGTGTAGCATTATGTATTGAAATTGGTATTTCACAGATCATGACAAATTTCCATTTTAAGGGAAATATGCTTATGTTAATAAACTGTACAGTCTCATTTATAAAAAGTATTTTATTTCTGATCTTGTACATTAAAGATGAGTTTCAAACCAGTCACTATCAATCTAGTTTTCTCAATTCAATAAATTTGGCAAGCAATTTTAAGCACATAAATTCAAAATATTTTACTAGATACTGGGGATATAAAAATGAGTAAAGTGAAGCCTCTGCCTTCTGAGCCTTCATAGCCTGAGACTGAAAACCATTGGTCCCCAGGAGAGCCCATAACCACAGAGAAGTGGACTGCAGTGCCTCTGTACTCAGTCAATGAATACTTTAATCAATTTCAATGAGCTAATTGCAAATACTGTGCATTAAGTTGGAAATGTCTTTTAGGACAGCAGAACCGTACAGCCAGCTGCTGTGTACTTAGGATGTTAACTGTCCCTGAGCTGGCAACTCTCATTGCTTCCAGAATGAACAGGATATGGATCAATACAGAAAGGAGTCCAGAATGATGATCCTATAATTGTATCCTATTTAAAACTCATTACTTTAGATTCTATTGAGTTTAAAATTTTATCTCTTTGAGTTGGAGGTTATTGATAGCTCTGTTTGTAGAGTGTGAACTCCTAAATGTTTGTAATGAACATTCACACATAACCCATTTTATTTCATGAAAAATGGCCATATGATCTAATAATGTTCCCAATACCCATACTCCATGACCAGGATTTTTCACTTTTAGTTGTATAATCCTAAAAATTGTGTTTTGTGTGCCAAGACCTGCATATAAATATGTCCATGTAATATTTATAGTAGTGCCAAATAAATATAACCCTAATATCCAAAGATAATAGAAAAATAGCAGTATAGTTAAAGGATAGATTATCATATAGCATTATAATGAATAAAAGATAGCCAAACATGACATTATAGGTAGGAGTGCACACAAAAATTCATCCATGTCATATTTAACAGTATGTAAAACTTGAATATCAGTGATACATGCACAGGAGTAGTACTCTTTAGAAACAAGGAGGTAGGGCAGCTAGTGCAGCCCAGCGGTAGAGAGCATGCCTGCCATAAGCATGGCCCTGCATTGAAATGCCAGCACCAAAAATAAATAAAATGTAAGTAATTTTTAAAACTTAAACCAAGGGGGGCTGGAGCGGTGGCTCAACGGTTTCGGCGCTTGCCTGGCAAGCACGAGGACCCGGGTTCAAACCCCAGCACCACATACACAATTGAGTGTTGGAGCAACTAAGGCCATGTGAAAAACTCAATAAAGTTGTTTCTCTCTTTCTCTGTCTCTCTCACTGTCCCTCTCTCTTTAAAAAAAAAAAAAAAAAAAAAAAAAAACCTTAAACCAAGGGAGTATTTATGAAAATCATGGTTGTGGTTCCCTCCAGAGGAAAAGAGAAGGACTTGTCAAAGGTTTAATGGGGTAGGATGGGCACACAATTTAAGGGGAACCTGAAAACTAAGTAATGAACATAAATATTATATTCATGCATTATATCTAAATATCCAAATTAGTACAAAAACACATGATAAAGAAAGCATCTAATTCTTAACTAAAGTCCAAGTCGGTAGAGGGCTGTCAGTGTTCTCTCTTGTGATCCATGTGGTGGTTGTTTGACATGCTCCTTTGCCTTCATTGAACCGTATGTTTCTGTTTGCTGCACTTTTCTATACATGTGTACTATTTCAAAAAATTGCAAAAGGTAGTAAAATGGGTAAAGGCCCTTAATTTTCTTATGATACTTACTCTAGTTGCATGTTTATTTTTTCATGTAATGAAAATTTCTCTGAGTTTCTTTTAAATTCTGACATTTTAAAAATATGTCAACAATTATATTGCCAAATAAAATCTCCGATGATTTTGATGGTTGTTTTAGATTGTTCATCAGAAAGTTGGCTCTATGCTTGCCGATATTTTGGCACCTAAATGTTCAGTTCAATTCCACATATCAACCTGCCTTATGACTGTTTTATACCTGAGCAATTAGCCTTTATTATAATGGTTCACATTAGAACAATTGGTTAATTGATTGCTGTTGAATAAATGCCATTTTTGTGTGCGTGTTTCAAGAAGGGATTTTCTACAACTTGCTCCTATTTAACCCCCATGTAATCACAAAGACTAGCCCTATCTTCATGCAAAGCATTAATCTGGTTAAATAGTTCATAAATTGGGTTTCATGTTGAGATTTATATTTGAAACAGAGAGTAAGATTAAGTTAACACCAGAACTTCTTTGTATGGTTTTTATATTTTGTGGTGTAACAGGTTGTTACAGGGTTACAAAGAGAACATAGCTTAGTAAAAATACAGTCTGAAAATAAACTGATGAAAGCTATTTCACCCTTGATATTAAGTATTTTCTCAGAATGAAAAGTTTAACTTTGGCTATGTAGAAGCCTGGAGGGAAGTAAGAAACTGGGCAAGTCACCCGGCAACTGGATAGCACGTTTTGTTTGTTTAACTAGCTTGTTTTTCATTTACATTTCCTTGGTTTGATTTTTAAATTTTTTTTTAAAGAGAGAAGGATAATGAAAGAGAGAATCAATTTTTATTGAGGTTTTTTCACATGGCTTTCATTGCTCTGATACTTAGTTGTGTACATGGTGCTAGGGTTTGAACCCATGTACTTGCGCATGCCAGGCAAGGGCCGTAACTGCCAAGCCACTGCCCCCCAACCCTTGGTTTGATTTTGAAGAAAGGATTTCAGGTTGATAGCTTTCTTTACGTGTGTTATATAAAAAATGCTTATTAATTGCTATATTGTGCCAGACACTTAAAATTTTGATATAAACTGGCAACCAAATAGAGAAGATCTTTGCCTCCAAGAGTTTACTGAATAGTCTTCTAAGGCTGTCTTCTTATGTTTAAAAGTTTAGTAAACAAAACTTTAAATATCAAAGCAAATGGCTCTTTTGTTTTAGAGTAAACACTCTTGTCTGACTGCTAAACTTCCAGACCACTTTTGTAGTATATAAACATATTTAGCTTACCAAAATGGAATCATTCATAAACATCTATCTTTTAGAAGCCTCTCGTCTTATTACATATATAACTCTACTATCATATTTTAGGCCTACATAGTATTAACTTATATGAATGTAACATAGCCAATTTGCTATTATTGGTGAACATTAAACTATTATTCTATATACGTGGTGCTGCAATGAGTATGTTTTATTTACAAATATTTAGCTCCATTAGTATGCATTTTTATTTTATTTTTTAAAGAGAGAGAGACAATGAGAGAGAATCACTTTTATTTAGTTTTTCATGTGGCTTTTGTTGCTCTGTGTACAAATTGCTGGGGTTCGAATCCGCATCCTCGAGCATGCCAGGCATGCGTCAAAACTGCTGAGCCACCATCCAGTTCCTGGTATGTCTTTTTAAATACATAAAACAAATTTTCTTTCTGTCTTTACAAAGAATTATGAGAACTGTAATTTTGGCATGAATTACAAAAAAGTAATTCTACACATGGAAACTTTGGGTCCAAGGTTACACAATGAAATGTCACTACTTGTGTTTTGGCTGAGAGCAGTCCTGCATGAATACTAAGCAGGGTGCACCTGAGTTCCCTTTCCCTGGTGGAAGGGATTCTTCTTAATCATTTTGTCCAGATGTGTAGCATCAACCACTGTGCTCCACCCTGAATTTACAAGGCCACCAAGAAATTTCGTTACTATAGATTACTAGTTCTTCATTCAGTAAAAAGCAATAAATGGTGCAAAGGAAACCAAGTTCAAACTAAATTTACAAATTCATTTTTCTTTGCACAAACTTACTTTGTTTGGTAGAATCTGCAGGTATTGGTAATTTAGTTCTTGACTTTTGAGGAAATAAGAGTGTTTAGTCATGAATCCAAATTTGTCAAATTATAATCTAAATGAACTGGTTTTTTAAAACATTTTCATTTTATGGTTAATATTTTAAAATATCCATATTCCACTATCCAGGAACCACATGATTTTTCTTTATATTCTTTTAAAGTTGTAATTTCCAACTATTTAGAAAATCATTTAGTGTTTCACTAACAGTTTTCAAATGGACTAGCTTTTAGCTATAGAATTTTGAAACTTAGGAGTTTATTTATTGAAGAAAAACAACCCAAAAAACCTCCTTTATCATTCCATGATTATTGTGTCACAACAGTCATAGATTCAACCATTTGTAACCCTTCAGATAAAAGTATTTTTTATAATTGCCATGTATGTATTTTGTTATATTTTAAAATTTTTTATTGGTGCATTATAGTTGTACATATTTGAAGGAGTTTGTTGTTACACATTCATACATGAATATACTCTAACCATATATTTTGGACCAATTCCCTCCTCAATTCTTTCTCCCTCGTTTCTTCCTCTCCCTGGTCTCTTAAATACCTTAATAAGTGAAGAAGAGTGGAAAAAAGATATCAAATGAAAGTATTTTTAAAAAACCATTTGTTCTTTTTAACAAATACAAGGTCATTATGAGGGGAAATTTAAGATAATGCATGTTATCATTATAAAAACTGTAAAAATCATTGCTTTGTGAAATTTACTTGGTTACATTTTTCCCAAAGCACTCTTGGGGAGCCAGAATTAATTTTAGCTAAAAAAATGCTCTTTAACAGCTTGTCCTGCAGTCTGTTTGTGCTCTTGTCCTTTATGTTGATTTGGTAATTTTATAAAGCCAAAGATGTGTTAATGGATTATTTAACTTGTTTGTTGTGGAAATATCAACTCTCTGGTTTTTCATTTCATGGTAGAGTGAACATTTATTCTTGATTATTTGTAATTTATTGAATAATAAATGCTGAATGTTAGCATTTACAATTAAACAGCAGTTAAAATGTAATCATTAAAAATTCAACAGCTGTCCCAATTTAAATTGATGGATGCAAAGTGTTTCTTCTTCTTAGGTTACTGTTCCACCAAATACGGTATCTGTGAATGGAAGGTCGAGACTGAGCCGTTCTGTGTCCTCTGATGCCCAAGATGGCCATTAGATGTGTCCCTGCCTCACTGCACTTCACCATTTCCACTTCACAGGCCAGCTTCCTGCCAGTGGAGAACGTTGGCAGATGTGTATTCAGATGTACACTAATATATTATCTATTAAAGTGTAAGAATTTGTGCTCTGGCTTTTAATGCCAAAAGAAGAATTACTAGAATTTATAATTTATAATAATTGTTTTGGTCCTTTTTGTCTTAAGAGTTAAATGTGCTGCTTTAGAACTTTAAAACAAGGTGTAAATGACTTTCATTTTTTTCAAATGAGAAATAATCACTCTTTATTGATATCTCACTGACATTCTCTACTGCTTTTGTCTATTTAGACAAAAGTATAAATTACAATCTATAGACACTTATATGACATTGAATAGGAAAACATCTGATATTTGCTGCCTCAGTTTTAATTTAATGGGAAAGTTATAGTACAGATGATTTTGTGCAAAAAGAATGATCTAAAAAACTAGTAATATCAAATAAATATGTTCAGTTCAATTATTTTAATTTGATGAATCACATAATATGTCAGATGTGTGTATTTTATGTAATTACAAATCAGTGTCCAATTTAGAGGAAATATATAATTTTAAAACTGTATTAACATGGAACACTTTGGTTTTTGAATCTTTAGAGCTCAAGTTGCACAAGGAACATTTTAATATTTCATGTATATAATTATGACTTTGTCACACAGAAATTACATATTTTGTGCCTTAAAAACCTTCCTATGAAAATGTTATATTGTGACACTGATTTCACTTTTGTTGTATAGAGAGGAATAGTGTTAATTCGTGTTCATATTGGAAAACTTGAGACTATTTGGAAGTTCCAAACATCCTGATTTTAATTAAAATAAATCATTATTTAGTTCAGATTCTAATATTCTAAATAATAATATATATTTGCATGAATACTAAAGTGCTTAAGCAAAACAGTGCCTGGGGTCTAGAGCTTGTTTGTATCCTCTCCCTACTTAAAGAATTGTTCATTCTAAAACCGTTGTTCAAACAAGCTAACATTACACTGGTTTTCACAAAGGCTACTGGGACATGTACCTCTTTAAAAAGTGTTGCTTTTTTTCCTATTTAATAAAAGCAAGTTATATGTTGGGAGTGCCTTTTTCAAAGAAATGTGGTTTGTGCTAATTAGCATATTAGTGTTCCTCACTTGATAAACATGGTGCTCTCAGCCCATAAACAAAAAAGTACTAGTAAGGTCTGCCATGTGTTGGGGCTCCTGATTGCACGGTTAAGCCCTGGCATTCTGACTGCAAAACCCCTGGACCAAGCACATAAAATGCTCAGCATTGTTCCTGATACATGGCAAGGACATCTGAAGGGCCATGTTTTGTTCCTTGAATTAGGCTTGGAATGAGACCGTCGGACATAGATACCTAAGTTATGTTATTATAAACCAGTAGAGAAAGTTAATTTTTTAAAACTTGTGTTTGTATAATTGATTTTTCTGCCTGAAAAAAACTAAATTTGAATCCCTACTTCAAATGATAATCATATATATTTCAGTTGGATTAAAGACTTATTGTTTGTAATTGTAAAACTTGGAAGACTACATTCAGTACTTTCCTCATGTGCATAAATGTTGAGATAAAACACAAAGGCACAGCCATAAAAGAAATACACTACAATGTAAAACTACATACGGTTAAGTATTATAAAGTCAAAAAGAAAAAAAATATTTTCAGCATGTCAGAAAGGGTTAATTTATGAAAAAAAATGCAGAGGAAACCCCAAAGGACAACAAACATATGGAAAAAATACTATTCATTGATAATTGGAGAAATAGTAACTAAAACACGTTACCTGATCAAATTAGCAAAATGTATATTTCAAAATGTCAAGTGATTGTCAGGAATATGAAGCTGTGGAAACTCTTACTGTGGGTGGGGAGAGAAATTGGCACAGTAGTCAGTTTTACACTATCTAGTAAACTAAAGTTTCCTTGTTACCTCAGAAAATTACTTGTGCATGTGCAGAATGAGACATCTGCAAACATTCATGGCAGCCTTGTGTACAGCAGCAGCAGGTGATTACAACCAGAGTTCAACACCGGGAGCATTCATGCAGCAGACTTGCATGCAACACTCGGACTGAACAAGCTAGAGCTGTGGGTCAGCAAAGACGCAGCTAAAAAATAACAGAAAAGCAAGTTGTGAAGCGAGGTATGCCTTATGATACCAGTTATGTAGAGCATGATGTATACTAAATGACTTCATATGTTGTGGCTGTGTGTGTAGAAAAAATGAAACATTCACACACTTTATTTGCTAGTGGTTACTGTAGGAACTAAGGAAGACCAAATGGAGACTTACAGGAGGCATCCATTGCATTTTTTGTGTTTCATCTGATGAACTTCTGTTTGAAAACAAGTGCTTGTTTTCAACTCCAGATTCTATATGTTCTTGAAGTAGTTTAATGTTTCAAAAGTCACATGGGACTTGGGAGGGTGTTTACATGAATCATTAATGTGCACTTGTTCTGTGGAGTTTTCCTGACCACACCATTTTAGAAGTTATGTGACTCTCAGTTGAGAAGCTTACTGTAGATAGTTTTCACCAATCACATTCTCGATTAACAGTAAAAGACACAGGAGTGGGCCAGAGTCAACCCCTTTGATTTTCATATATAATTTTTGGCATCAAGGCATTTTCTCTTTTCCCCCTTCAAACAGGTTACTTATAGCAACATTTAAAAATTATAGTTGAGGGGCTAGAGTGGTGGCTTGGTAGTTGTAGCACCTGACTGGCATGCACAAGGACACAGGTTCAAACCCGTACCACATACACAACAAAGTGCCGGAACAAAGAAAGTTACATTAAAAACTAAGTAAAATTGATTCATTCTTTCTCTCTCTCTCACTCACTGTTCCTCGCTCTTAAAAAAATTATAGTTCATATTTTATATGTGATAAAGTATGAAATACCCTATTTTTTGTCCCTAGCATCTCAGTTCCCTTTCTAAGGATAGCTGCTGTTAATATTTTGATATGAATATCTATTTAAAAGTATTTATATTCAATATATGTCCACAGGTGGGTTTAGGGATTTTGGGAGTTTTTGATTTTGCGTTTTGGGTTGGTTTGTTTGTGTTTTTTTAAACATAGAGTCATGCATTAATACTCTTAGCAACTTGCCTTTCTTTCCAGTAGTGTTCTGGAAGAGATTTACTTTTTGCACCTACAGATCTGTCAGCCATCCTACTGTTACCCATATCCTAATGGTTTTTTGTTGTTGTTGTTTTACAATGGTACACAGTACTTGCTGGAGTAGAGATCTTGGGTTTAAATCTCTGGTCTACCACTTAAGAATCATGGGATTCTTGGGCAAATTATTTTCGTGCTTCATATTCTCCTCTGCAAAGTTGAATTAATATGCCTATGTCAACAGAGGATGATTGTTAACAATGAAATAAATTCTTAGTGCTTATCACACAATTCCTTTTAAAAACATGCTTCCTTTTAATACTATCAGTAAACAGGAGTTCTTCTGAGGAGCAACCCTCCCTCATCTTTCATGTCTATGTGCACTACCAGCTCTGAGCTGGGCCAGTCTTTTTTCTGAGATGTGAAGTTGATTATACTTAAAACTAACAGTCCTGATTGATAAAAATTGTCTAAAGCCAGTTTATTTTCTCCACACAACCAGTAGAGAGAATCAGTAGAAAACAGATAGGATTCAAATCTATCTTTTTGCTGTCAATTTTGATAAAAGGGAACTTGCAAGTAGAGGTCACAATGAAGTTCCATAGTTAAAATGGTTTGTTTGTGATTATCTTTGGTGTAAAAGTCACTCATTTATTTGGTGCTGTAGAGTTTACATAGAATTTTTATTTGATCCACACATGGAAAAAGTTGCACAGAAATGTTGCTATTTTACAAAGTTTGTACAACCAGACAAGTCTTAGAATCCCACACCTGATTTCTAGTTTGCTCTTTCCAGTAACTAAACTTAGCAAATGATGGTGACAAAAATGGTGCTAGATTTCAAATGACAGGATAGTAACCTAATTGTTCTGGATCTTCAATCTTCCTCTTAATGTTACGAACTCTCCTACAAATTTCTGTCCTTAGTAGCCCAGATTCTTCATATGGATAGAAAGACTTTGCTTAATGCAAGAAAAAAGTGCCACCATGTGCTTGCTAAAGGGACTTTTTTGATGGTATTTTAGGAATTGTGGAAGATTGTGGTAACTTTTATAGGAATGCTTATTTTGCTGCTTCACAAACTGGAAAATTCTTTTAAAAATCCAGTAAATTACTTAGAAAAAGAGCTACATGTGCAAATTCACAATTTTCAAAACAAGCAATTGTATCTCAATTTATTCTTATGTTCCAACCCACTACTTTTTAATAACTATTTTTTTAAAGAGAGAGGTACAGTGAGAGAGGATGAGAGAAAAAAAATTATTTAGTTCTTCATGTGGTCCCCATTGCTCCAAGACTTCATTGCGTACATAGTGCTGGGGTTCGAACTTGCGTACTCACGCATGCAAGGCAAGTGCCACAACTACTGAGCCACCGCTCCAGCCCCTCCCCACCCCCTACCCACTCTTTTATTGGTGCGGTATGAATTGAACATAATGATGGGATTTGTTGTCACATATTCATACATGCACACGATAAATATAATTTGGCCAGCACTCTCCCACCTCCCTCCTCCTGTCTCCTGGTCCTTTGCCTCTCTTTCTGGGGTATATATTTATTCCAACATACCCAAGTATACAGACATAATTCTTATACATGTGAAAACCATTGTTTTAAGTATATGTGACAATAATATATACAATGACTTACAAAAGCTTGAAGTGTACCTTGTTGTAACTCCGTTCCAATGTTTCACTTTCTCCTCCCTCCCACACCCAGTTCTTTTTAGATATACTTGAAAATAGGATAAACATTAACATTTTTATAAACACATGCAGTAGAACTTATCCTACCCACTCTATAGTAGATTAAGTGATAGCCCAAATTCTTTTCCTCTCATTCGTCCACACACTTTGGCCTGTGACTTTGCAGTTCCTCTCACTGAGGAGGTAAAACTGATCTCCTCCACGTAGAGAAGCTGGTTTTGTGCTAACAGAATGAGACAAATGACATGGGACAGGTTCTGAGCCCAGGCCTCCGGCTTGTCTGCTTGTTTTCACCGTACTTGAAGTGTTGCACTGGGAAAGACATCTCTGGATAGCTGAGTGAGTGGTTCGATGAAAAGGATGCACTGCAGGGAGCAGGAATCACAGCTGAAGCTAACGCAGATCCTTCAGTAGCCAGACTCTAGACGGAAGTCAGCCCATCCAAGATCACCAGTTTAGCCACCCCTTGACTACTACACTGAGATTTTATCATTTCTTGGTATAGAGCATTAATGTAGTAATAGGTGCAATACCCTGTTCAATCCATAACCCTAATCAAGAAATGCATTCCTCAGTTCAAATTCACATACCCTGTTTCCTTCAAAGTCCCCAGAATATTTACTAAATCCAACGCAAATGCACCACAGACACATTTACCTCCCAACAAGGTAAAAGCAATTCTAACAATATTCTTATTTGTGGTGCAGAATTATTTTCTCTCCCTTTATCCTCCTCTTTCATTTTGTCTTCAGACCTGGAAACTTGAGAGCTTCAAAGTTACCTACAGTCTCCTCAAAGCTCTTTGGACTTGTCTGTTTCATAACTTTGCCAGATAAAATACAAGATGCCAAGTTAATTTGAATTTCAGATAAACAATGAATTATTCATTAGTGTAAGTATGCCCTGTGCAATAGTTGGGATCCATGTATATTGAAAAATATTTATCTGAAATTCAAATTTAACTGGACATGCTATATTTTACTTTGCTAAATCTGGCAAAACTATTATATCATTGAAAATCTGGAAAAAATAAAAGAAAGCAAGAAGCATCTGTCACATAAGGAAAAGAGAAGAGAGCAGGCCCAGGCCCAGCTGTGTCAAACTGAGAGGTTTGCAAAAGAGTGGCTCAACCTTTGAGTTCTCTGATACCTCACCATCAGAGAAATCCTCATGCAGTGAGTAAGGACATGTTCGTTGAGAGTTCGGTGAAGAAACTCTTTGGGTGACTTCCATAGTGGCTCCAGGGAGCAAGGAGCTCAAGGTATCACATGGGCAAGCAGAGCAGAGAGAGACTCCACGCCAGATACAGAATAGATATCCCAAAGGCACACCTCCAGTGACCCACCTCCTCTAGCCACATCCTACCAGCCTACAGTTTCCAGTTATTCCCTTAGGGGATCAGCTCATTGATTGAGTTAAGACTTTTATAACCTAATCATTTCACCTCAGACTTCCCAAATTGTCACATGTAAGCTTCTGGGGGACACTTTCCAATCAATCTATAAATAGAAATTAATCTAAAGAGGTAAAAGCACTCTACAACAAAAACTATAGAATACTGATGAAAGAAATCAAGACATGAGAGAACGGAAAGACATCCTATATTCTTAGATAGGCAGAATTAATATTGTCATAATGGCAATACTACCAAAAGTGCTATGAAGATTTATGTGATGTGTTATTCTATTATATGAACTGGATAGTGGATTCAGGGAGATTCATTATGATACAAAATTAGTTAAATAAAAACAATGCATAATTAACTTATTATAGTTAAAAATGAAACAGGTTCAGAGTCTAGAATTCCAGACTAAAATTTTAAAATTCATCCTCTAATCCTCTAAAGTTTTTGAGCAGAAAAGTGTCTATTGGAAGTAAATAAAAGCAGATATTCAGAAGGATTCAGAGGGAGCTTTTGACAAACTGCAAGTGTGACTAAATAGGGTTCTGGCCCTAAAGTTATGACAGTGGTATTTCAAGAGAAAGGGAAGGAAAGAGAAGCAGAGTTAAGAATTTCTAGTATTCTTGATGGGGGGAAAAGGGAAAAAAAGAGAAGATCAAAATATGAGGCCAAGAGTTCATAACTGAGGACAGATTTCTATCTCGGAATTTGTAAATATAGTAAACATTGTAAATATAGTATTTTAAGAAGATATGAAGTGGGACTGGAGCAGTGGCTCAGCTGTTAAAGCACTTGCCTCACATGAGCAAGGACCAGGGTTCAAACCCAGTATCACATACACAAATAAGTGTTGGAGAAACAAAGGCCAGATGAAAAAATAAAATTTTCTCCTTCTCTCCCTCTCTCTCTCTCTCTCTCAAAAAAAGAAGATATGAAGGATTTCTAAACATTAAATACCATCTCTGTAGTGACTAAATTTATGCTAAACAATGTGGAATGCTTCCATTTCTTGTTCTCTTTCTAGCATTTACTAGGAATTAAATACAGGACCAAAGCTGTGACATACCAAATAATGGCTTTATTGACACTCCAAATACTAGATTTTACCTAACTCTACAAAATCAAGTTTATGTATTTAGCTGATAGATATTATCTAAATTGTTTTCCTGTGTACGTGTATTTGTGGAAGGAGTATCATTAAAGTATATAAAGGAAGCATGGCGGGGCTAGCTCAGGTAGAGCACTTATTTAGCACATATGAGGCCCTCGTTTAATCCCCAAGGCTGCAAAAATAAAAAAAAAAAGTGACAGCCCAAATGAAAAGATTGCAGAAATTCTATTTCTAATTAAATTATAGTCTAAATTGTCACTGCTTGAATATAAATCATTCTTCAATTCAAAATACACTTCTAATACCAGCATTTCTCTTAAATATTTAAATGGTATCCTATTTCCTGTATTCAATAAAAATAACTGATCTTATCAGTGAATCCAATCCTGTGGGTTGAGTTGTTAATCCCAGCACTCTATTTATACAATTATTTTTCAAGTTTATTTCCTATTTTTATCTTGTCCTTCAACTGCAGCATGGTTCAGGGTTGCCTATTTTTAGTGCACTCAAGTACTGCATGGTGGAAATGTTTTAACACTTCACTCTAGAACCACAGTGGCGCTGGATGGCACCTTTCCTCGCTGCAGGCAGTCATCCTTCCCCTCCAAGTTTCCTGTTCACCTGTCATGAAGGACATGAATGTTAATGCAACAAGGACAAAAATCAACACGATATTTAGATTACCTCTGTATTTAGAATAGAGACCTCTAAAACCTTATCTAAAGTAAGAAAACATTTAATACAAATACCAAAGATAAAATGCATCATTTTTAGTAACCCTGGAACTTTTGATTCTTTCTTTGTCCAGTCTTTATTTGGGGAATCCTAAAATCTTTTTTTATTTTAGTTTTTTGAAAAGAAGAGCAATGAGTTTGACTACTTCTTCTTCTTTTTTTTTAAAGAGAGAGGGACAGTGAGAAAAGAAAGAGAGAAACAACTTTATTTAGTTTTTCACATGGCCTTAGCTGCTCCAACACTTAGTTGTGTACGTGGTGCTGGGGTTTGAACCCAGGTCTTTGTGATTGCCAGGCAAGCACCGAAACCCCTGAGCCACCCCTCCAGCCCGAGTTTGACTTCTTGAAGAATCTTTGACAACTTTCTTTTCATTTTTAATCCTTGTCTAGCTGAGCTGTCTACGGAACAAGGTGAATAATCATTTAACTGAATTAAAAATATGTGACTCCAACATCTTTGGTATTGGAGTCAGGCCTAAAATGCCAAGTGTTTTTAGGGGTACAGTAATACCGCAGAGATATAGCAGGTTCAGTCTAGACCACTGCAATAACGCAAGTGATGTAATAAAGCAAGTCACAAAATTTTTGGTTTCATGGTGCATATAATAAGTTATGTTTATATTGGCCCTTTTAAGTGTGCAATAATATATCTTTAAAACACAATGTACATGTCTTAATTAAGGTGTTTTATTACAAAAAATGCTAACGATCATCTGAACTATTGGGGAAATGACACTGATAAATTAACAGAGATTTGTCAATTTGTTATAAAAAATAGTAATATTTAGGAGCAAAGTAAACATAAGTGCAGCACAAGTTTTGCCTGTATCTGGTTAGTATTCTGCAAATAATCCAAATCAGCTCTGTTCTAGATGACTAAGGGTTTGGAAGAAGAATGAACGTGCAGTTTCTGCTGTGGTGTTGCAGAGTGAGATAGCAGTGGCCGGGTAGAGGGATATGTAGGTTTCCTCCTTCCTTCTCATCAGCCTGTCTGTGCCATCTGTTGCATAATGTGAAGAGCAACTGACTCCATCTTCAACAAACACTGGCAGTTGGTCTTTTCATTTCTTCCCTGAAGTACTTTGGTATCCAGACAAAGGTCTCTGGAGCGTTACAGAGATTTGTGCCTTAAGGAATGTGGCAAAAATGAAATTAGGGTTGTTTCTTTAAGTGGTCACAGAAAAATGAGGAGAAACAGAAAAATAAATTGTTTCAAGAACGTCTGCCCAACATAATGTTCCTGATATGAAATTCCACGTTTTATTCACTTGAAAGTGTGAGATTTGTCATAGAAACATTGAAGATTTCAAGACTCCCCAGGATGGGGAGAAGCAGTTGCAGTGTGGCTTTACTTGGTTGCAATAGCAGAAGAAAACTACGTGTGAACATTTAGTGTGATGTTAGCTCTGTGTTGTATTATTCATGCTGTGCTTCATTTGCACTCAACGTAGTTGTAGTTTAATAGTTGCTTATCCACATATTTATTTAAAGACTACTTTCCCACTAACCTCCTTTTTCCATAGGGGTAGAGAACTGTCTTATTTATCCTCTACTGGGATCCATAATATGTCATAATGGCAACTGTGGTTGTCCCTTTACCTTATGCTCTCTGAAGGACTTTATTGAAGTTAATCATTTAATTGTAATATCAATAGATTTTATTATTACTTCCATTTTACAAATGAGGAAAGCAATGACCTAAGAGCACTGATCTAGGAAACAGACAACCAGAACATGCACCTGGGCACTTTAGTTCTAGAGTCCTCTTGCTCCTGTATTGCCCACCATGGGTGTCATGCGATAAATGTTTGTTAAAGAATGCATGAGTGGGGCAGCATAATAATATGACAGTGGCCTAGCTTCAATCTTAATATAATTATTGTAGAATTTCCTGAAATTTTAAATAGACATCAGAGAATCTGGATTATTTAGATACAATTTGTTCAAAATTGTCATGATTGCCTTTTAAATATAGCCTGTTATAAATACACACAAATACTTTTAAAAAGTATAGAACTCTTTCATAATACTTGTAAAAGTAGCTTACAAACTGAGTAATTCCTATGAGTTTAAAATCAGCTATAAAAATATTCATTGATTGCTCACTGTGTAAAGTAGCAGGCTTCTACCCAATCATGACCTTTCTTTGAGGCCTTTATTATTATTTCTATGGAGACAAATAACTGGCAATATTCTCTGAATTTGATTCATTATATATTTTTACTTTGGCTTGATTATTATTCATTTTCATTCTAATAAATTTGCACAAGAGAATAGGCAAATTTTACTGTTTTATTAATAATAAAACTCTGAGAAGAATCAATTGAAATAACCTATTAATTACCTGTACTTATAAATATGTTTGCTTGTTTAAAAATTAAAGTTCAGTAGCATTTAGCTGAGGAGATATTTTATTGCTAGAATCTGATTCATTCAGCGATGTGTAAGATCTGGAGTAACACGTGGTATGTGGGGCAGGGGTGTTTGGGGCAGGACACCAGGACACTAGATTCTAGTTATGGTAACGCCATCAATTTAACAGGAGACTGTATCCAAATCATTAACTTTACAGATCCTCAAGTCCTTCATTTGTAACACTAGGGTTCTTTTAAAAAACCCTGGTCATTTCCAGAGAACATATTTTAATGAATTATCACGTTAATACTGTAAATTTAACAGTAACATTTTTAAGGAGCCATTTTCAAGGGGCTGGGGAACCTGCCCTTTCACAAAATCTAGATCCCATTTAAGTGTACTGTCTCTCTATGAAGAAATAGAGTGTGCTATGGTGAAGTGACTTGTGTAAATGATCTCATTCGGGAGGCACCAAGGGGACAGAGACTTGTCATTGCCAAGTAAGTCACATTTAAATTCCCTCAAGCCCTGAGAAATAATGTGAGGGAAAGTGCAAAAATAGCACAGTCATTCCTTTGGACAAAGTCAACTTCTAGGCCTCCTGAGAGCGCCGCAGCTGCGTATTCATCTATATGCAAAAAGAAATAAGAAGAATCATCTATATTTGGCGCATGGTGCTTTTCTATATACCAGTGCCCTCATCCATCAACACATTTTATGCTGAGACTTTTGGTAAAGAAACCATGCACACTGTCTCATGCACAGTGATAGACACATATTGAAGATAATTTTTTTCCCCTGCAACACAGAAAATTGCAAGAGCACACAGCCATACAAAACCAACCAGAATGAAACTAGAGGCAGCTATATGTGATTGAAACTGGTGGGAATTGAGATTGACAGAGTTGCAGGTCTAGGAGGTTAATGAGTCCATCGTCCTGCCTCCAGGCAGAACTGTCCTAAACCATTTCAGGCAAATGACAGCTCAGCCTCTTGGAAAAACAAAATCTTTATAACATTGTCTAAATGTCCGTATCGTCAAAAGTTCTGAAACCAGTATAAATCCACATTCTCCTGCATTTAATCTCCATGTTGACAGACATATAAAATAATGAATTGACAGAAATGTCAAAAATGATGAGCCTTACAGATGGGTCACAGAACTGGTTATCATCACCTTTCCAATGATCTCAAGGGATGGAGTAATTAATAAGTCTCCCCTGGAATGTGGTTCTAGTTATAGTAATATTTTCAGTGTGACAGTTTGGTTTTGCAAATAAGATTAATTTATCTTTAATCAGTAAATGAAATTTCAAATTTCACATCATAGGAGGAACCATAGGTTTAGCAAGCACTATTTTAATCTGAAGCATGTAATCTAAGAATCGGTTCTTACACCCAGCACAGGCAGTATAGAACTGTGCAAATAGACCCACACTTCCTGATTTACTAATTTTTTATTATATATTTCAATTTATGTGTACTTTATTATATACAATGCTTTTAGTAATTGATTACTACCTAACTTTTACTTCTGGGAACTGGGAGTGACAAACCTGTTGGCAGCTTCTTAAAAGAGTAGAGATTTGGAGGCCAGAGTTCCAGTCTCTGGTCTGCTACTTCCTCGATGTGTGGTTTCCAGTATTGCTTGATGCTGGACTTCATCACCCTCCTCTGTAGTACGGGACTCGGAGCACCTATTTCACACTGGCCTTGGAGGATGAAAGAGGATAATACTGGAATCATCTAAAACCTCGCAGGTCCTAGGGTAAATGTTGGTTGACCAAGAATCTGCTCTGTCACATGTCACCTTTCTTTCCTCTCCCCTTTTCATTGTAAAATCTGAGAAGCTATTGAGAGTGAGAGGCAAGCTCTCCATGTGGGTTTCTGCTTCCACTAATCACCACAAACATGTTGGGGGAGGGGGTTGCCCCCTCAGCAACAAGATAGCTACAGCAAGGAGCACTTCTGATTAAACTAATGCTGGATTACAGCTAAAACTTTCAAAAATCTGTGCATGTTGCATTTTTGTGAACATCAAGTAGAATTCAGATTCTAATGCACTATATTCATTATTAGGAAGCTGTGGCAGAGCTGCCTTGTGGAAAGGATAAAGGAACTGATTCCGGGACAATTTTTTAGTTCACAAAAGTGAGCAATAACAATAACCATTATTTACTGTGGAGAAGAAATGCTATTATCTTTATTTGGAATAAATTTAAACAATTTCTTACTATCAAAGAAATATAGTTTTATACATAAAACAGATAATGGTAAAGGTATTTTTAAAAAGCTAGATTGTCTGCTCTAGAGACAGCCATTAATAATATCGAGACGTGTTCTCTCTTTCTGCATATATTCTGACAAGCAGGAGTGCTTTCCAGTTCCGCCACTCACTGTTTGGTTTTTGGCAGGTTATTTAGGTTCCCTAAGCATCTGTCACCGTATTTGAAGGTCGTTATGAGGACTAGTGAGACAGTGCATAAAACAGTACTGTGTGTCCCACATGCTTTGATAGAGTCAGCTGTTATTTATTATCTTTATTATCCGTATTTTTTTTTTTTTTTTTGCGAAACAACTTTATTGAGTTTTTCACATGGCCTTAGTTGCTCCAACACTCAGTTGTGTACATGGTGCTGGGGTTTGAACCCGGGTCCTCGTGCTTGCCAGGCAAGCGCCGAAACCGCTGAGCCACCGCTCCAGCCCCTCTGTATTATATTTTAAATGGAAAAACAGTAATTCAAGGAGGGGACATGAAGGTCACCAGCAAGTTAGCATGACTGGGTTTTTGGAGTCTGTGCAGTTCAGGAAGTCAGATTTCTTATATTACATCAACAAAAAATATATTTAATGCTTTATTAGAAGGCTCTAGATACTCTGACTTAATCCTTACCATACCTATAATACATATACATAGTTTTATTATTATTCCCATTTTACTGATGAGTAAACCAAGTTGAAGCCAGGTTAAGTAACAAGCAAAAATATCACAGTTTAGTGGTAAAACTGGAATTTGAAAGCAATCAACCTCGTTCCAAAGTCCATGTAACTAGATTTAGAAAAGTTTAATATTTAGCAGGAAAATGTGTAAATATTACAGTTCAAGTCAAATAGTCTAAAGAACTACTTGATTTGCAATTTGTAAAAAAAAAAAGGACCAGATAAATAAATATCAAGAAAATAATTTAGTAGATGGGGTATTCTTTTGGATAGAATGATCTGGAATATTTCCACTTGGCCTTTTATGCCTATCTGGTAAAGTTACAGGGCCTCTCATTTAGTCCATTTCTTCTGAACTTTGTAGGTAGCTAGGAATGGTTGGACAGCAAGCAATGTTCTTGGAAAAATATATTCATATTACTCTTGGAAACAGACTGTGTTGTAAGAAAGTCTTTGGCATGAAAGGAGTCTGAGTATACATACTTGTCTCTCAGATGGGGCTGAAAACACACGTGGACAAGCCAAACCCTTTAAGTTTCCCTTTTCTTTTGAATTGAATTCCAAAATAGTTTTCATGAGCCTTTGTGGCATTCATGTTTCTTCTTTCTTATTCCTGAACAATATTTCATTGGGAGGATGTAAAAAGGTCTGTAAAATGAAAACAAGATTCTTCAGTCATTCCAAATGAAGTTGAAAATTCCATGAACTCTGAGTTCATCTACTCAGCCAGGAAAAAGAATAGAAGTATCTAAAAACACGGGATGGACAAATGATAGAGCAAGATTGCTGTCAACTTTTGAGGAAACTGCTGTGTTCAGTTAGTGCTGAGGAAAGTGTAAATTGGTGCATTCCTTTTAGAAAACAATTTGGCAACATTTATAAAGCACTATAAATGTTCATACTGTTTGGCACAGTTCTCCCATTCCTGGGAATTTATCCTAAGGCAATAATTTAAAAAAAAATACCTAAATGCAGAGAGAATTCAAATGTAATGTTAATTATAAATGAAACCTAAGGAGCAAACTGATTGTTCAACAAGAGACAAAATATTTGCTGCAATATTTTGCTCTTGCAAATTATTATAAACATGAACTGCCTAAAAATATAGAAAAATTTTAAAAAGGAGCAGTAAACAATCTCTTGGTATATTCTGATTACACCAGCTAATGTGAGTAAACTCAAAAGTAACATTTAATAGTGGAGATAATGATGTTAGAGTAGAAATACAGACTGTGTAAGTTTCTTCTGAAATTTCTTTTTTGCTTGAGAAATGCAAAATAATTTACAAGTAAGACAGATAAAGGGTTCACTTTGTTATTGGAAGAACAGGTGAATCTTTCTTTTCCCAACTCTAGTGCCCAAATCCAGGTACCTAAACATGTCACAAACTGATGGACTTGCCTTTGAGGAGGAGGGGACAGTTCAAGAGTCACACGTGATCTGGCCTCTCTGGGGAGCAAAGAAATTGAGAACCCAGAACCTAACTTCAAGAGCAGGGTCTTCAACTTCCAGACAGATTTCACTTCACAACTTCGATTGTATCATGTCTCTTCCTCTCTCTCAAAGTACAGTGGGCAGCAGTCTGGCTCCTTTCCTTTCCATCACCCTGGCTTTTAGGGGCCCTCCTTTACCTGCTATCTTTTTGTTTTGTTTGTTTGTGTTTTAAGAGAGAAAGGAACAGTGAGAGAGAGAGAGAGAGAGAGAAAGAGCGGATCAGTTTTATTTAGCTTTTTATGTGACTTTTCTTTGCTCTGACACTTTGTTGCATACGTGGTGCTGGGGTTCAAACCCACGTCCGCACGCATGCCAGGCAAGCATGGTAACTGCTGAGCCACTGCTCCAGCCCCTTTACCTGCTGAATTGACACGACCATTTTACCTTTTATTTCTATTTTGTTATTCGTAATTAATTCTCTAATGGACTCTATACTCTCACCATGATTTGTGTCTCTTTTAAAGATATCACGGCTAGTAATATTTTCATTGCCAGTACCAGACATAATTAAAAATTAATAATGCCAGCTCAGAAATAACACTTTATTTATCTAAATAATTTCTCAGAAGTCCTAAAGGATCATACATGGTCACTAAGAACATCTTTTAGTTATTACTGTCTTCGATTCAAATTATTTGTTGCAAACAGAAAATTCTTTACATTTCTGTACATTTATTCAGTACAATTAGATGCCTTGTGGGGAACTTAACTTTTTTTAAGAGAGAAGGACAAAGAGAGAGAGAGAAAGAGAATCAATTTTTATTGAGTTTTTCACATGGCTTTCATTGCTCTGACACTTGGTTGTATACATGGTGCCGGGGTTTGAACCCGTGTACTTGCACATGCCAGGCAAGTGTCTTAACCGCCGAGCCACCGCTCCAGCTCCTAATTCTTCTTTTTTAACTGTTATTAAAAATTTTTGTCACTTATATTAGTTTAGTCTTGTAGCTGAATAATGTTTATATTTCTCAACCATGTTTGATTAAACTAGTTATCCACAGACTTTATCTAGCTTGATTTTACCATCATTTTGTGTTGCTGATTTGTTTTCTGAGTAATTCATATGGAAATATTTTCTCTCCCAAGTGAATCACTGTCCTAAAGCACTTTTCAAATTAATAAATACAAGTATTAATTGGACTTTTCATTTTTCATGAAGTCTTTTTTTTAAAGAGAAAGGGAGACAATGAAAGAGAGAGAGAATCAATTTTATTTAGTTTTTCATGTGGTTTTCGTTGCTCTGACACTTCATCATATAAGTGGTGCTGGAATTCTAACCCGTGTTCTCATGCATGCCATGCAAGTAACTGCTCCAGCCCCATGAAGTCTTTATTATAAGCAAAGATTCAATTTGATGCTATTCTTTGACTTTGGCCTTTGGTATATCTGAAAGTACCAGATGTCACTACAGAAACTCCAAATGGGATAATATCATGGAACTAATCTTGTTTTCATAGTTGACAAGTTAGTGCAATCAAGGCCAGATTTAGCCATCATAGACGACCCTTCAGCAGTGCCATCATGGAGCAACCTTCATTCAACATTCTCTGGGATAGAACAAAAAGCAAAACTTCATCCTCTCGGTATCCTGGCTTCTTTCTCTCAAAATGGGAAACAGTTCATCTTTAATGCCTCTTCTAGGTGTATATTCTCATGATAAATTATTTTTTATTTCAGGAATCATAAAAGATTACACATATTAGTAAAAACAAAACAGTGCAAAGATAGTTTAAGTGATTCTTGATTCAAAATTTAGAGTTTACCAAGGTGGACAATAATCAATGAACGTTAAGGATGTAGATGAATGTCGCTACAGAGTGTGTACCTCTCTTTTCAAACGAACAAAGACATTGAAACATGCAGGTTGTCCTACACCATTAGAAAATCAACGTCAATAAAACATGACAAAACAAGACAAAACCTGAAGGTTTACACAGACTAAACTGAGCTGAAAAGTTCAGTGCACACATTGAGTATCTCTACTGCAGGACACGGGTACTAAGATGAAACGATGGTTCTAAAATGTGATTCAGAGGGCAGGAGCGGTCGCTTCGCCGTCGCAGCGCTTGCCTGGCATGTGCCAGTATGCGAGTTCAAACCCCAGCACCGCGTACGCAACGAAGTCTCCGAGCAGCAAAGGCCACATGAGGAACTGAATAAAAATGATTCCCTCTCTCTCTCTCTCTCTCTCTTTCTCTCTCTCACTGTCCCTCACTCTATATAAAAAATAAAAAGATAAAATGTGATTCAGTGACTCTTTAAAACGTACTATGCTAAAAACTCCAGATGCTTGTGAGTAGTTCATTAGTTCCATGTTATAGAAGGGGTCACCTGTAAGTTTCTTTAAAAGGAGCTGTTTATGACCCCTCCACCAGTGCATTTATAACATGATTACGTGTGCAAAATTTCCGCTTCTGCACAGTTTCTCAGTAACAAACCTATTAGGCAAACTGCTATTTACTTGTAAACTTCTTATACTTACTAAGCAAGGCTGAATAGCCTCAAGGTCATTCAGACTAGTTTTTGGCTTCTATTTGAAGATAGCCCCAAGCTATTTAAGGAATATCTGGCTGCTGGAAAGCTTGGAGCCAAATTTTCAGCTCATCACTAGCAAGCGTATGTTTTTTAGATGTTTACTTCACTCCTGGCTCCTCCAAACTCTTCTATTCTTATTTTTTTCCTTTTAAAAATAATTTATTAGCTTAAAAATTCAAATTGTTCTATATTAAAAATAATAATTTGTCTTATATTGTTTTTGATTCAATTGGAATATAAATAAATAGGGATTAAATAATTTGTATGGTTATTAAGAAGCCCAAAAGACCAAACATTAAGTAAACTATTGCTTTAATTATTTTTATGTTAGAATAAGTGAATAGCCATGGACAGCATGAGATCTTGACAGCCAATGGATTATGCACTGATAAGCATAAAGAGTTAAAATAGGAAAAGGACTTGGGTCAAGTAGATGGTTATATCTGCAGTAATCCTAAATGTACTTACTTATTTATAAATTAAATTCCAAACAGTGTATGAATCCACACAGATTATAACATTTTGAAAAACTCTTACTTCATTCTTTTCAAACTCTACCATTCTCCAATGATATGATCCATTGAAGTTAATTCACCATAAGATTCTTATGAAATTATCTATCACATGCACATTAATATACAATGAAAGTATAGTAATCAGTGAAATTTGTGATTTCCACATGAAACAGCAGCAGTACACTGCTTAGTGTAACATTTAATTGCATCGTGTTGAATTTTTGCAGAAATACTTGGATATGCTTAGAACGTCTGTGGTAAATCAATTTGTGATCTTAATTGAACATTTTTCTCAAACAAATTATAAACAATGAAATAATATTTTTACAGAACTACCAGTTTATTTTGGAAGACTCCAAATCCAAATCATTTTATTATTTTCTTTATATGATTCAAAGCTTGTACCTCTCAGGAGTTTTCTATTCTATGGTAAATAATTCTAGGATTTGCAAATTGCTTATTTCCATCCTATAGTTGTTTATCATTTTTTGTAACTCAAAATATTTTTACGTTAATATGGTAACATCATAGTGAGCTGTAATCTCTCCTATAATGATAAGTGCTTAAACTTTGACATGCTCTTCCCCAATAATAAGCTTCTTAATGTAACACACTGAAGTATGCTCAGTGCCAGATTCAATTACTTTAATATCTAGAATATTTAAGAAAAGAGTTCAATTTCGTCATAGAAATGAGTTGAAATGCCATTCTTAGGGTTGGCACAGAAAAGATTTCATGCAAAGCTGAAAAACATTTTTAATCAGAAAAAAATACCTTCTAAAAATCAATAACATCCCAGGTATAGTCTCTACAACTTTAAGATCCAAGAAATGAGCATTTTTCAAGAGCTGAGATCACTACTCGATTAAATGTTTCAATCAAATAAACTATTTTGAAACTTTTTATTTGCCACCTTACTTCAATTGAAGTGTGCCTCTAAGAGCTATGATTGCTTGAAGTAATGTAACAGTTAAAAATAAATGCAAATTTATGTTTTTCCAATTAGATAAATTTAAAATTTGAATTTCACTCTTTGCATCATTTTCCAGAAAAATGTGAGTCAAAAAACATTTAAGAAGCTGTGCCATTCAATTCTTTGTAGAAAAATTAAAAATAAAATAACACTAACAAAATACAGCAAAGGGGAATATTAGTATTCCTGGTCATGTTTTCCAGCTGACAGCGAATGGAATTTTGATTCCCTTCCTCTAGGACACTTTCCTTTGCTGTAAGCTTGAATCTCCATGGGTCGAGTTTCTTTATCTAGCAAAGGGAGGGATCTGAGCCCCTTTTGGCTTTACCTGAATCAAGATGTTTTAGAATCTCACTGACTTTTTCTTCTAATCCTATAGCAATAACTCTTTCCTTTAAAGACAATGAGCCATCATACTAACAAATTAACAATAATAACCATCTTTTTTGTTTCTACTTGCTTACGTAACTCATGAGGAACTTAAATTCGTCAGGAACAGTGTTAGATTCCCATTTAATAGAATATTATTGTGGCCCCCCTGGTGAGATGATTACTCTTCTTTTGGTGCTATTCCATTGGAGTCCAAATCAATAGGACAGAAAGCAAATAATTGGCAAGTGGGTCAGTAATTGGAAGCTGAAGACCCTCCATCCTTGTCTCCAACGCTGGGATTCCTGACGTGTCTGATCTAGTTGAAGGGAAAAAGAACTCCACGTGGTTCAGAACTTGACAATATTTTTCAGAATAGCAGATCTGACACCCAAATTGTTGACCTTTGAGTGAAATTATTTGAGTCCTCATTGACAATTCCTTCCCACTCATGCAGTATGTGATAATACCAATGAACCCCTTAAACATTAGCCCACTGCCTTGCTTATTTCTCTAGACAATGAGAAACAATTAGAAAGAATTTTCCTTTAAATTGAGGGAATTTTCTATGAGGTAGCATAGCCTTGGAGTGATTCGTATGACAGAATGATCAGGGAAAGCAAAAATGAAAAATAAAACACACACATACACATGCATACAAAAAAACTCCCCCGCAAAAAATAAAAAACCCAAACCAAAGTACAGTCCGGAAGAAGTATATATTGAAATAAGAAAAAACTGCTGCTCTCATTTCCTCATGCTGCAAAAGATTGTAGTTACTTACTGTAGACAACCTGGCACCAAATATTTCTCTGATCTCTCTAGTATAATGCCTATTCACAGCTCATGGTGGGTTACTGCTACTAGAAAGTGGATCATTGGTTAAAGCTGTGGAAACCATGAATATTCTTCATTCCTTCCATGATGAGCATTTGGTTCATGAGTCAACTGGTAGTGCTGAGAAAGGTGATTTGTATACACTGAATGTGTCATCTTATTCATACTAGAGTTTTTTGCATTATTATTTTTTATTGGTTAAATATGATTTGCACATTTTTCTTTTTTTCTTTCTTTTACTTATTTTTGTATGTGTGTGACAGGAGTTGAACATATGGCCTCATGCATGCTAGGTATGCATGTGCCACCGAGCTACATTCCTGTCCCACACTTGCAGCATTCTAAACATACCACTTTCCAATAAATGCACAGTCATCTTTTGGCATTCTTGGAAGATTTGTTACAGGACCCTCCCCCCACACACAAACCAATTCATAGATGCTTTAATCTCTTAAATAAAATGGTACAGTGTTTGTACATAACATATGCAATCCTCCTGTACAGTTTAAGTCATCTCTTGATTACTTATAATACTTAATAGAATGTAAGGGCCGTATAAATAGTTGTTACACTGTTTAGGGAATAATGACAGGGAAAAGAGTCTGTACATTTTCAGTACATATGCAACTTCTTTTTAAAAATATTCTCAATCTGTGATTGCTACAATCTGAGGATGCAGAACCAGCTGAGATGGAGGACCAACTGTGTTCACCTTCTGGGCTCCTTATGAGCAGTCATACCACTTCTGCGTATCCTTTCTCTAAACCTCCTCCATAATCCTCCAATCCTGTTCTTTGCAGATGCCTGGCACTCTAACCAACCCTTTATCCACTGAATTTGTGCAGATTCCAGTTCTGATTATCTCTGTTACACACACATACAAATTAACGCACAGATTGTGTCTTAAACAGCCTTATTATAATCATGAACTCTGTGGGTAAGGAATTCAGGATGGATTTTCTCTGCTCTGTGAAGTCTACAGCCTCAGCTAAGAAGCCTTAATGCCTAAGGATGACTAAGCCTTAATGCTAAGGATGACTCTGATAGTGGGGTGGTCCATGTGAAAGCCTCTTCTCAAACATGCCTAGTACTTGGACTGGTTCAAAGACCTAGACTGGTGACCGGAGCACCTACATTGCCTTCTTGGCAAGCACACACCGTGACAGACTCAGGGTAGTAAAATTTCATTCTGGGTAAACACAGCACATAGTTATTTCGCTTTTGCATGTCTGGGCCAGGTAGATCTAAATTTCATCCCTAAAATGATGAGGAACTGAAATTATTTTATCCTCAATAAACCCAGACAAAACCCCTGAATGCTTTCCATTTCTCTGAGGTTCTATTCTGCAACTCATTTGTGCTAGCACTTTCAGTTTCAATCAAAATGTTTATTTAAAGAGAAATTGACTTTAGTTCTACTAACTAGAAAAAAATGCCATTAAAAGACAAGAGGTTGGTTAAGAAAGTATAGAGGAGGGCTGAAGAACCAACTTCAGGAGTGGGACTCAATGAGAGACTAAGAAGCAGACAATGTTTCTAAGTTCACATCTCAGATGCAGCCTGATAGGACTCTGCTACTAGCAGTGACACTTCTGGGTCCTCATTGGCTGTTGCTGCTGGCACGGATCCCTCTGACTATTGCTGGTTCCTCATCTGACCTCTTCCGTTACCTCCAGAACAACCCTAATTGCTCCTGATTCCATCACTTACTACAGATCCAACGTTCTGCATAGAGCATGCTATTGTCAAACCTAAGTGACATGTCTGCATCTTATCTCCTGGGGTGAGAGGAGAGGATAAGTATTCTTTCCAGTTCCCAAGAGGGAAGTGGGGCCTTCCCTCACCACATTAACACAATATGATTCCTCCCAAATAGGAAGAAGCTTAGATTATGCATACACAAAAGTAAATATCCGTTGAACAAGCTTAGTCTGATTATTTAAAAATTAAAATTATTGAGTAGGTGAAATAGTAAGATTTAGTTAGTTCAAACAACTGCTTTAATAAGAAGAGCTCGAAGGGGCTGGAGCATTGACTCAGTGGTTATGGCACAAGCCTGGCAAGTGTGAGGACCCAAGTTCAAATCTCAGCACCATGTACACAACGAAGTCTCATAGCAAGGACAACCACATGAAAAGCTAAATAAAACTGATTCTCTCTTTCACTGTCCCTCTCTCTTAATAAAAAAAAAAAGCCCTAAGATTCTAACCTTTGTGTATTTTACCTTGGGTAAATCATTAATAATAATAATATATGATGATAATAACAATAATAATAACTTTTCTATTCCTCCACTTATTTATAAAATGAGAGTTTGACTTCTGATCTCTAATTTTCATAATAACTTTAACTTCCTCCTCCTTTTAAAAAATTATTATCAGTATTATTTGCAGAAGTTCATCTACATGGTGGAGCCATATGCCTGGGGCTTGGCAGTATCCACCACAATAAAGAAACTATGAACCAAGTTGACTAACTTTTTTGAAGTTCCAATGTATTGTTTCATGAGTGTGTATAAATAGGTATGATTAAAGATTACTGAAAACATTGGTTAAATTTAATGATTTCACCTCTAATTTTCCATTGTGGGAAAAGAAATCTGATTTTCTTCCCTTAGTCTTAGTTAATTTAATTCCAACACAGCCTGACTGACTGGAGAAAGACTAGCAACAAGAATAACAAACTCAGGAATCACCACCCTCCAAGAAAAGTTTGCAGAGTTTAGTTCTATTGTAGAAGCAGAGATATAATAGAGTTGAACTAGGCACTTGGAAATGGCTGTTCATCCAGAAACGTAATGTTCAGGGACTTTGGTTTTACTTAGGCTGCCTGAGTCATATCTGCTCCTAAGGTAATGCTCTAGTGAAAGTTCTGGGTGTGAACACAGGTGTTCTCCTCAACCTGGTGTAAGATCTAAACAGGGTTTCATTATGTGAAGCTTATAGTCAGACTTGCAACTGCTATCTTGCTTGGGGACTGGCTCTATGGTAAAGAGAAGTTCACATAGCAGGGATATGTATTTAGAAGTTGCTTTTTTAGCTAACTGCACTAAAACCCCAAATTATGGCAGCCAATAGTGATTGTATTTTATCACACAGACACAATTGGAGATTATTGGATTGGCAATTTATTATAGACAAATGATGGGTTAACTTCATAACTAAGAGTGTTATTTGAAAAATTTTAGTTTTTTTATAACACACCAAGTTCTTCTGGAACTTTAATAAAATATTAATTTAGATAATAGCCTGACTTTTTGTGTTAACTTTTTTTTTATTAAAGAGAGAAGGAGAGAGGGAGAGAGAGAGAGACAAACAGACAAAGAGAATCAATTTTTGTTTAGTTTTTCACATGGCTTTCGTTGCTCTGACACTTAGTTGTGTACATGGGTTCTGAGGTTTGAACCCGTGTACTTGCGCCGGCCGGGCAAGCACTGTAACCACCGAGCCACCACTCCAGCCCCTTGTGTTAACTTTTTATACACGAGGTTGTGTTTACCTATGATGTATATCCTGCGCATTGCTTTAATTTCAGCATTTTATGAATACAAACAAAAGCAAAGCTCTGAATATTTTTGTATTTTTTAAGGATAAACATAGTTAGAAATTGTGTTAATGATTTATATGAACATAATAGATTTTTTGAAGGAGTTAATTTTGTGGCCTTTACTTTCCAGGCTCAAGATCAGTTTAGCATAATAAACTTAGTGAAAAATACACATCATTTTGGATGATTCCATTATGTCAATCCCCAAGGAGCATTCTCTCTTCTGTAATAATGAGAGTCATTTTATGTGGACCTTTAGATTCATTTGTTACGTTATATTCCTATGATCTCCGAGAATTTTATTTCATATTATATATTCAAACCAGTCTTATTGTATCCCTTAGAGAGACCTTTCCAGAGAAGCATACATATCTGATTTACCTATGTCCTAAAACATGGGATGTAAGCTGTTGTGAGAAGCCCATCTTGGCCTTCAAGGTTCTTGACCTTCATTAAATCCTTTGCTAGCCCCTTAATGTCTGTCTACTCATTACCTGTTTCCTTCAACTTAGTTCTGTCCTGCTTCACATGGATTACTGAAATTTTTTTTTCAAATTCTTCCTTCATATTTGAGTCATTCTGATCTTCACAAAACAAACATTAGGTTGCAACAATTCCTATTGAGTTTTGGAGCCAGCTCTATTATTACCCAGCTATGTAGCTTTGGCGAAGTATTGTGTTCTCTATGGCTTGGTTTTATTCCTTATAATATCAGAAGGTGTAACTGCACTGTGAGCATTTGGAGGTTGTGAAGATGGAGATAAGTTTAGAACAGTACAGAACCCATAGTAAGTGCTAGAAATGCGTCACACAACTACTCTTATTTAGAATGATAGCTAAATTCCTTGGAGAGTGGTTTTAACCCTCACCACTCTCCACACCATTCCCTTCCCAGTACCAGTGAACCTCTACTCTATCCTTTCTGAACTGCTTGTAGTTCTTTTGAACTTTCCATTCTTGCTTTTGCTTTAAATCTTTGTATATGCATTTCTGTTTTTCTGTCTGGAGTATCTTACACTACAATAATTGGTCTGATTAAATTCTACTCATTCTTTGGTACTTAGCTTCATAGTCATTTTCTCTGGAAAAAGTTTCCTGGTCTCCAAACTTGGGCCAGGTCCTTTTCTTTCTTTCTTTTCTTTTCTTTCTTTTTTTTTTTTTTTTTAAGCTAGATGCCCTTTAGTAGTGTCTTAGCTCATTCAGGCTGCTATAACAAAACACTGCAAACTGAGACGCTTACAAGCAAAATAAATTTATTTCTCGTGTTCTGGATAAAATCTAAGGTCAAGTCACTGGAAGATTCAGTGTGTGGTGAGGTTACATTTCCTAATTTGTAGACAATTTCTTGTTATTAGGGGTGAGGGCTTCTCTGGGTTCTCTTGAATAAGGGGACTAATCTCATTCATGGGGTTCCACTCTTATGACCTAATCATTTCCCAAAATCTCCACTGCCTACTACCGTCTCCTTGGGGTAAGGATTTCAACATACCAGTTTTGTGGGGGATGCAAACATTCAGATCACATCTGTATGCTCCTTCCTTTGTGAAAGCCCATTGGAGCTGCTTGCTTCTTTGGCTATGTCCCCCATTCATCCATAAGATAGAATTTCTTGATAGCAGATCCTATCTCAATGCCTGACACATAGTGCAAATATAATCAGTAAACAAATAATTAATAACTAAGTCACTCATGACATGGTAAAATTGTTATTTCAATCCTGAAACACAGCAAGGCAAAATATATTGGTGGCAATTATACAAACATGTTTTATACTCAAAATATTCAAGCATACAGTGAATATGTAAGTATATATGTATCTCAAATTCATATATATATCATAATTATATATTATATACTGTATCATATATTTATATATCATATACATGTAAATATATATTATATATTTTGAATAATATGCATATTATTCAAAATGGAAATTTGCAGCTATTACATATCACACGTTTAAATAAACCTACTACAAAAATACACTTAACTCTACTAGTAATTTTGGTACTTACCAGATACGAAAAAATCAAATTGGTACATTGACCATATTTCTAATATTTTCTTACCTCTCATTTTTATTTTGTTTTTTTAGTTAATTCTTTAGTTATTTTCAAAGATTGCTTTGAAATAAACATGCACATTGATCTTGGCATATAGGACTATAATCCAGGACCTATTAAATTGAAGCACATTATGAAATATAAATACATTTTCTGCTAGCATGGCAGATGCTCTTTAAAATTTGAACTGTGAGAACAGAAGTTCAATTAATGTGTTTCCCATTTGTTCTCTTGACAGATAGAAGCCAAATGACACAATGGTAAGATATTCAGTTAAGTGTCAAGAGAAACTCATGTTCTAGGGTCCTTTTTGCCACTTAAAGTAGCCTTGGGCGTAAGTGTTACCACTCGGTACTTCTGAGGTTTAGAAGTGGGAAAGACACTTAATAAGTGGCTTAGCATGTGGTAAAAATCTCTGAACCCAGAGGCCTGCATGGAGTCTTGGCTTTGTCACTCCTACTTAAGTGATCATTGAGCCGTTTCTTTCCCATTTTGTCTCTGTCACTTATTGAACATATACTCAGTTGTTGGCATAAACTGACATTTTTTGAAGACTCAAAAATGAACTAAGTGACCCTGATCTAGAGGAATTCAAGAGTTTAGTGTAGAAGACAATCACCAAAACTTTGATAATATTGTTATTTGCAGACTCTGTCAAATTTTTGTGAATAAGAATCACATGGGGATCTCCTGAAATTGCAGACTGTGACTGGGTTAGTGTGGAATATTTCCTGAGGTTCTGCTCCCTGCTTCTGAGATTTCTCATGAGTTCCCAGGCTATGGATACTGCTGATCAGTGTTTGAGAAGCAAAAGCAGTGAGACATAAACAGAGCACGGAAGAACAGACCTCAATCTGAAAGGCTCCACAGAGGAGGTGAGATGACAGATGTAAAGGATGGACTAACAGAAAGTGAAAGCAGAGGAACCATAAATGGATTTGAATAGAGAGAATATTTTAGGTGGGACACAGAAGTGTGAATGGACATGGTATAGGGGATTCTTGTGGCAAAGAGACCAATTCCTAGGCAGAGTGATAGTCCACATGTAGATGCTGAAGGCCTGAGTTAATGTAATCATCTAATTATTTATAGTGGAGTTTTATAGAAAATGTGTGGTGGAGAGAGCTTCAGGAGTGTAGACAAACTAAGGATAAATAAAAGTAAACAGATTTTTTCCCAACTTGTTTATTTATTTTGATAATGAAGATTTAACTCAAGAGAACTTTACACTGAGCCATATGCCTACTCCTTTTTAATTTTTATTGAGACAGGGTCTTTCTAAGTTGCTTAGATCCTTGCTATATTGATGAGGCTTACCTCGAATTTACAATTCTCATGGTCAGCCTCCCAAGTTGCTGGAATTATAGGCATGTACCATTGTTTCCAAATCACAATATATTTATGAGGTTAAAAAAAGCATTACAAGACTAGGTCACTGATTACGTGTGGTTGAGAGTAAAAGATATAGAAGATGCTGTGGTTCAGCTGACTGGGAAACAATGCTGTTTTTACTCAAGAAAGAGGATGGAACAGGAGGAAAAAGAGTGAATTTTGGGGGAAAGGTGAAAGTGAAGATGAAGCAATTGGGAACATGTAAAATTCAATGGCTAGCAAACACATTTTTGCGACAATTCTAGATGTAATACGCTTTGAATATTGAATGTTCCCCAAAGGCCCATGTTGAAGACTTGGTCCCTAGGGTAGTGGAATCTTCAGGAGGTGAAGCTCAGTGAGAGGTCATTGTAAGCATTCTTAAAACAAATGGTGGTACCCTTACTCTCTCTTTTACTTCCTGGCTTCTAGGTAAGTGGTTCTGCTCTGCCATGCACTCCTGTTGTTATGTGGCCTTATAATTGGTCCAAAGCCACAGGACCACTCACTCATCATGGACTTACACCTCCCAAGTGTGAGTCAGAATAAACCATTTGTCCTTATACGTTAATTATCTTACTGTTTTGTTACAGACAGAAAACTGACTAACACAAAGCTTAAAAATGTATTGCTGCCTCCCTATGATCAAGTCCATTATCACCGATTGCTGTTTAGAATTGCTAATTTCTATTTAGCAATAATAAACCGAGAAACAACTTTAAGAGTTAACAAGCTATCCTCATTTCATGAGTACCTTCAGAAATTTTCTTTTCTTGTTTATAAATTATTTTGTGTATTCCTTCAAGTTGACTGTTATGACTTTTAATGATATTAGGAGTGATGGAAAGATGGCAGGAAGGGAGTTCCAGGCCATACTGTTCCACAGAAATGTTGACTTAAAAACACTGTTAAGTCCAAAAAAACCTTTATGACAATGCTAGCAATCAGTTATGAAGGAAAAGTAACCCAGGAAAGCACAAGATCAAGAAGAGTCACTTTGAAATGGGTATGAAAAGCCATTTCATTTGTCTCATGCTAGCCTCTTGCAGTTTACGATTTGGAGGAAAAGCTCAAGATGTGGCTTCTTGCTGGGGATGAAAAGAGATGATTCGGACAAAAAAAAAGTGTTTCATTTTGGGGGGAGGCTATTCGCAAAACTGGTTTCTGTATTCTGTATCTGCTAACATGGAGCATTGACAGGGACTCTGAATGCCTGAGGGATTCTAAGAACAAAAGAGAGTTAGCAGATGGTGGCAGCACCAGGGAACCTGCTGATACTGGACACTAGGGAAAACAAAAGGTTATTAATTCCTGATTTAAAGCAACAATAACAACAGCAAATCATTCTCATCGGGAAATTATATGTGCAAGTCTAGGAAAGAAACATCCCCATAAAAGGTGTACAACACCATCGGAATCTCTAGCTGGGCTGATTGGTGAAGGTCTTCCCCTGAATGAAGCCACATGTAAAGATTGGGAGAAGTGGTTGTGTTTCAAAGGCAAAATTCACACACACACACACACACACACACACACACACACACACATTAAGAAACAAGAGGACATGGCCAAATTAAAGGAATAAAATAAATCATGAAGAAACAAATCTGTGAATTGCCTGACAAATAATTCAAAATAATTGTCTTAAAGGTTCATGTTCCACAAGAGATGACAGACAACTAAACAAAACCAGGAAAATGCATGAACAAAATGAGAGTATCAACAAAGAAACAGAAACTAGAGAAAAGAACCAAACAGAAATTTTAGAGCTAAAAAATAAGACAACATGAATTGAAAAATTCCCTGCAGAACTGACCAAGCAGAAGAAAGAATAAGGAAACTAAAACACATAATTTGAAGTTACTCAATAAGAAGAATGAAATAGGCAAAATAATGAAGAGAAGTGATGAAATTCTAAAGGACTTATGGAACATCATTAGAAAGAACAAAAGCAGAAGAGAGATTGGGATAGAAAACTTATCTTAAAACAAACAACACCTGAAAACTTCTCATTTATGAGGAAGGAAATATATAGCTAAATTTAAAAATCTCAAAATACTTTAATTTAGATCAGTCCAAAGATGAGCACAATAAGATAGATTACAAACAAAGTATGAAAAATCAAAGACAAAGCAGCGGTGGGGGAGAGAGAATCTTGAAAACAAGAAAAAAATCCTATTGCATTCAAGAAAGATCCCATAAGATTATCAGTGGATTTAGCAGCAAACATGATAGACCAGTAGGGAGTGAAATGCCTCAAAGTGTTTAAAAAATTTTTAAAAAGCCAACCAAGAACACTATATCCAGCAAAAGTCTTCTTTAAAAAAATGAGAAATAACTACTTTTTTCTTTCCTTCTTTTTTAAAGAGAGACCAGTGAAAGAGAGAGAGAGAGGGAGAATCAATTTTTATTGACTTTTTCACATGACTTTTGTTGCTGTGATACTTAGTTGTGTGTGTGGGTGTTGGGGTTTGAACCCATGTACAAGCACATACTGGGCAAGTGCCGTAACCACCAAGCCACCAGTCCAGACCCAATAACTTCTTTCTTAAATGGACAAAGGCTGATGGAGTTTATCACCACTATAACTGCCTTAAAAGAATTACTAAAGGCTTGAAATGAAAGGATGATAGACAAATGACAAAATGAAAGCATATGAACAATAAAGACTCCCTGCTAAGACAAACATATAGACAAATATAGAATCCTGTAATGCCCTAATGGTGATACATACATCACTTTTAACCCACATGTATACAAAATATAAATGCATAAGAAATATAACCATAAAGTTGTACTAATGGTATCAAATACAAAAAAAATGTGTAATTTGTGACACTTATAATCTAAAATGGGGAGGGAGATGTGAAGGAGCAGAGATTTTAAACACAGTTGAAGTTAAATTGTTGTCAGCATAGAATAGATTACTATTTTACTTTACATCATTCCTATGGTAATCACAAAGAATATACCTCTAGATGATGCAAAAAGGGAAATAAAAAAATGAAAGCATGTTGCTGCCTAAAAAGACAACTAAATACAAAGGAAGGCAGCAAGAGAGAAAATGAGAGGTAAAATACCTACGTGACATAAAGGAAACAATAAATGACAGTAATAAATTGTTTTCTATCATTATTTATGTTTAATTTATTTATTTTAATTTAAATAAGCATTTTTTATCACGTATGACATTTTGAAGAACTTATACAGTGTGAAATTATTAAATGTGGGTAATTAACATATGAATTAGCTCGCCTATCACCTTTGTGGTAACAGCACAAAATATCTGTTCTTTACATTTTAAAAAAATATTATGTTATTAACTATAGTAGCCTCACGTACAAGAGGTCTCTTGAAATCTATCCCTCCTATGTAACTGTAATTGTTTCCTTTGACTAACATCTCCTTATTTTCCCCTAAACATTCCAACTCTTTTGCCCTTTTCATGTAATTCCATAAATTTCATAAGCTTTCTTCATTCCTTTTCATTCTTTTTTCCTCTTCTCCTCTGACTGTGTATTTTCAGTTAATCTGTTTTTGATTTCTTGGATTCTTTCTTCTGCTCAACCAATTGTGTTATTGAGTCCTTTATTGTATTTTTCATTTCTTTCACTGTATTTTTCAAGTTTAAATCTCCCCCTGTTAATTTTCTGTTAACATTTTCTGATAAATTTCTGGTTTATATACATATTTTTAAAGTTTTCTGAGCTTCTTTGAAACAGATATTTTGAATTCTTTTTCAGGAAATCTTCCATTTCCATCTCTTTAGTGTTAATCACTGGTCTCTTATTTTGTCCATTTGGTGATATCACTTTTTCTTGATTGATCTTGATTCTCATGGCCATTTACTGCACATTAATGCATATACTTACTCTAGTCTTCACAATCTGACTTTGTTTGAGAGCAGCCTTACTGAATCTAAGGATTCAGGTCAGGTTTACTAATGAGATGCCACTCCCTCTGCCCTACCCTGGTCCTTGAGTCCTTCAGCTGTTCCAGTTTGAGGGGGTGCCCTAAGCATAGAACTTCCATGGCCAGAATTCTTGGACACTGAGGCTGGTGCATCACTGGGCCACACCTGAAACCTATAGCCACTGGGATGTGCTTAAGGCCTGTGATTAGTATGACCATGATGCCCCTGAGGCTAATTCAGTGCCCAAAGCTAATCTGGTCACTTGGCAGTGATATAGGCTAGTGCTCAAATCCACACTGTTACCAGCAGTTTTCCAAGGATCACATTATGTTTCTTGGCCCTTGTGTTCTTGCAGGATAAAATTTTCAGACAAGATATAAAACGTAGTAAAAATATAGCAAAGTTGATTAGGTAAGAAAGCATTTTTAAGAAGGAGGGAAAGAGTGGATTGTCTCTAAGAAAAGAATGATGTGGTGGCTGTTTGTTCCCTAGTTTTATTGGGTGTTTTAGGGAAGCTCTAGAGTCCTGCCCATGTACCACCTCTCAACTTTTGATTGACAGTAGGATTGCATCAGATTTTTAAGACCGTGATGCACATGGTCTCAGTCATAGGTATGCAGGAGGAACTGTACTAATATAGTGACATGCTAAAGATCTTAAGTCAATTTTCAGTCACCTTGGTCCATGCTGACCAAGAATTGAAACTTGTTTTTACAGATTTTATTTCAGTAGGCTTTGATAGGGGCCATAAAAGTACCACCTTCAGAATAACTTTGTCCTTTATGGCAGGGAGGAACCATGTGAGAGAACAACTTTACAGATAGTAGTTGTTTGCCAAGGAATATAATATATCCTATTGATTTAGGCCAGAGCAGGACCAGAATGGACTTATGTAAATTGCTTTTTAAGAGAAAGCATGTGGCAGGACAGCACACATTTTAAGTTCATGTTCTTCTTTCTCTTGTCTGTTACTTATCAAATAGCATCAGGGCAATGTGTTCCTGCATACACGAGGGCAGGTCTAAAGGCTCTGTCTGCATGTACCCTTTTGGCATCAGGAACCAAGAGTTTATGTCTAGTGGCAGACTTGGCACTTTGCAAGGCAAAGTCCTGCATTTATATCCTTTTCATTCCCACAAGCAGACAGTGTCTCTCTCCATGCCATAAACTGTCTAGGATTAAAGAAGAGGTAATGTGGGCAGTGTGAAACTGCCTTTCCTCCCCTTTTCAATGTGTTTTTTGTAATTATTATACTAGAACCAAGTACTGTGCTTTCTTACCTGGCTTCTTTAGATTTTCTGAAAAAATTTTTTTCATATGTGGATAGTTGTCCAAATTACTGCTTCTCTAGGGATGGGGGATGATCACAGGATACTTTTACTCGGCTATCTTGCTCTATCTCAGTGACTCTCTAAATGTAAATGAATTAAACTTCTCAATCAAAGCAGGCATGGCTCAATAAATAAAAAAGAGATCCAACTATAAGCTCTCTATAAGCATCTGACTTTACATATAAGAACACACAGAGGATGAAAGTGAATGAATTAAAAAGTTATTTTATGTAAACGGTAACTAAGAGACAGTAAGGGTAGCCATTATTTTATCACACAAAGTATACATTAAGTCAAAAACTCTTACAAGAAAATAAGAAGGACACTATGTAATAATGCCCAAATATATACAACCAACAGTAGGAGAGATATCAGTAATTTCAGTAAGGAATAGATAATACAGACAGATCAATAAGGAATTGGAGGAACTGAATGACACTAGACTAACTAAACTCAACAGACATAAAGAAAATTTACCCAACAACAACAGAACACACATTATTTTCAAGTACACATGGTCTATTTTCCAGGATAGATCACGTGTTCAACCACAAAACTAGTCTTAACGTTTTACATAGATGGGAATCAGACAAAGCATTTATTCTGACAGAACAATGAAATTAGAAATCAATAGCAAATGGAAAACTTAAACTTTCACAAATATATGGAAAAAGAGAAGAAATCATTAGAGAAATTAAAACATATCTGCAGACAAGGGAAAACCGAAGACCAGATGGCTTCACTGGAGAATTCTACCAAGCAGTTAAAGAATTAATAGTAATCCGTCTCAAACTTTTTAAAAACTTTAGGTAGACTCTCAAAGGACAATGTCAAATGATCTTCCAGAAAGGTCCTCTATACAAGGGGGTATGTATAGTATCTTAACAAATGGTTTCAGTGAATACTAGAAACCTCCATGCAGAAAGAAAGCAGTTATTCTCACCTTACAACACATAAAACATAATTCAAAATACACTAAAGACCTAAATATAACATGGAAACTCAAAGTTCTAGAAGAAAACATAGGGGAAAATATTAATGACATTAAATTTGGCAATGATTTCTTGAATATGACACTAAAAGCACAAGCAGCAATAGCAAAAATAGACAAAAGGGAGACAAGTAGAGGAAAGGAACCAAAGGTGGGAGGTAGAAAGGGAGGAGGAAAAGGCTGGGGAGTGATTTTGGACAAATTATACTGCTATGTTGTGTGCATGTATGAAAATGTAACAACAAATCCCATCATTATGTACAACTATAATGTGCCAATTAAAACTGTGGCGGGGGGAGTGAAAAAACAATCTAAGGAATGGGAGAAAATATTTGAAAACCATCTATCTGTTAAGGACTTTATGTCTGGAATTCATTTTAAAAAAAGCTCCTCTATTTAACAACAAAAGGCCAAACAACACAATTTAAAAATGATCAAAGAACTTGAAAATAAGGTTTTTCAAAGAAGACATACAAATGGCCAAGAAGCATATGAAAAGGTGCTTACCATCACTAATCATTAGGGAAAAGCAAACCGAAGTCATAATAAGGTATCACTTCATAATGTTAGTCTGTCTTCTGTCAAACAAACAAACAAGCCAGCAATCAAAAATAAGAATTGACAAGGCTGAGGAGAATTCAGAACTCTCATACACTGTTGGTAGAAATGTTAACTAGTACAGTTACTATGGAAATGTATGGAAAGTCCTCCAAAAATTAAAAATGGAATTACTATATTATATAACAATTTCAATTCTGAGTATAAAAAGTATTGAAAACAGAATCTTGAAGGCATTTGCCCACGCATACATATCCCTAAGCACACTGAGCAAGAAGTGGAAGCACCCTAAATGTCCATCTGATGAATGGATAAAGAAAATGTGGCATATACATACAATGGAAATATTATTCCACCTTAAGAAAGAAGGACATCCTGGGGCTGGACTGGTGGCTCAGCAGCTACAGCACTTGCCTGGCATGCACAAGGACCCAGGTTCAAACCCCAGCACCATACACAACTCAGTGTTAGAGAAACATAACCCAGATGAAAAAATAAAGTTGATTCACTTTCTTTCTCTCTTCCATTCTGTCTAAAAAAATAAAGAAATCCTGTCTTATGCTACAACATGGAGCACATTTTAATAAGAAAAATAAGCTTGTCATAAAAAGACAAATGCTGCATGAGTCCACTTACACAAGGCATCTCAAATGATCACACTTTTAGAAATGTAAAATAGTGGTTGCTAGAGGCTGGGGAGAAGGAACAATGGAAAGTTATTGCTTAATGTGTTCAGTTTAAGTTTTGCAAGATAAAAAGTTCTGGAGATAGATGGCTACAATAGTTGCATAAGATTATAGACGCACTTTATACTACTGAACTGTTCACTATGAAATGCTTAAAAATAATGAATTTTATGTGTTTTGACCACAACTAAAAATTTAACACAGCATCTCTTAATCTTACCCATGGGTGGATCATATAATTCATTTTCTGTGCCTCTTCTTAATTATTGCCAACTTCATTTCAACTACTTCATTGAAAAGTAACTATTGACCATGGTTTATAATGCATCAATTATTTTTTATAATAAATAATGTTTAAATCTTAAAGAAATAGTATACAGTAAGATGAATTTGGTAAAAAAAATTTGTAACTAGGGCTGGAGCGGTGGCTCAGTGGTTTTGGCGCTTGCCTGGCAAGCACGAGGACCTGGGTTCAAACCCCAGCACCACGTACACAACTAAGTGTTAGAGCAACTAAGGCCATGTGAAAAACTAAATAAAGTTGTTTCTCCCTTTCTCTCTCTCTCACACTCCCTCTCTCTTTAGAAAAAAAAATTTGTAACTATTTGTAGAGTTATATTTTTTCCATTAGGTGTTTAACCAAAAAAAAAAA